>SNQJ01S0060692.1:31687-44289 GCA_010110895.2 Picea sitchensis | reverse complement strand
TATGGCCTTACGAAGTTGAAGGACCCCCATATGAAGGCTTGAAGCCCCCAAAGTCAAAGAAGTCAAAGTGACCTAAAAGAAGAAATCATTATTTAAATGATAAAGTAAAGTGACAAAGTCAAGAATATTATTTAAATGATTAAGTAAGGTGACAAAATCAAGAAGGAATATTTAAATGATAAAGTATTGGAGAAATTTCTATTTATGGAAAGTGGTTAACCCTAAAAATAAAGAAAAGAGGTTAAGTAACCTAGAAATGGGTTAAGTGACCTAGAATATGAAAGTATAAATAAGAAGCTAGGATCTCTTTTGAGATGTACATTTTTTGGTGAGTATCCTTTTTGTGGATCAATGGAGAGCTTCTTGTGAGAATATCTTTTAGAGTATTGATGGAGAGCTTCTTGTGAGAGCATCTTTTGTATGGTTCTCTTGAGCATGATTGAAGATATATTTTGAGAAAAAGAGCGCGAGGATCTCTTGAACGCATCAAATTTTTGGCAATGTCGGAGATCTTGACTGCAAAATTCTCAGAGCTTTAGAAACCCTAGTTTCTGAGGTATACGTGGGTTGTAATGGGCCAGGGCACGTACACACATGGGCTGTATAAGGGCAGGGCGTGTACAGTGGATAGAATGTTGAAGACTTGTGTTTGAGCTGGTTCCAAGCTCTTGGATGATGAGGTAGGTTCCAGATTTTCATTCTATGGGCTCAGATCTATCACTGAGACACTGGTATGGTTACATTATTGACTTGATGGATACTATTGTTTGATGTGTTGTGAATGCTTAGGGAATTCTTGGTATGGCTTCGATGATGTGGTTCAGTTTAGTTGATTTGGTTGATGGAGTGAGCAGTACTATTTTGATTCAGTGGTGACATGATTGTTATGGTATACTAGTTGTTTATACATGATTGAGATAACATTCATATTGATTTGTTGTGGATCATAAGCAAGCTATTGGAGAGCTTGGATGTGTTGTAACTGGATGGTGGTCAGATTGGATAGTTAGAGATAGAAGAGAATGATATATTGATTGCAGAGAATATGATTTGATCTTGAAGGACAAACCCTAATAGCTCAGAAGGTATACACATATTGATGTATACACTGGACGCGTGCATACACGGGTTGTAGTGAGCCAGAGAACGTACACATGTGGGATACACTACTGATAGGTCACGTACTTGTTGACAGATTGATATTGGTTGAGGATTGTTGCCTCATCTCAGCTGGTGCTGAGGGTGTAAGCTGATTCTTGCATTATAGAGTTGGTGCTCTTGTAGAGTTGTACTCTATTAATTTTTTGCTGATAAACCCCCGAATTGTTGTCCATAATAAAAAGAAAAATTGTACATACATCTTGTGTTCTTTGTGTTCCTTATGGTGATGACTTATTGATGATATATTGTTGATATATGTTCATATCTAACTGGTTATAAATGACAGTAATGGGTAATGAGTAAATGTTAAATGTTAACTAAGGAGTTTTATGTAAGAAGGAAGTTTTGGGAAAAAGAGCCCCACACTCATTCACCCCCCCTCTAAGTGTGGTAGGTGTGTCCAACAATTACTATATAAACTTATGTACTGTCATAAATTAAATAGTTGTCTGTACACTATATGTATGCTCGACGATGTACTCATTTAAATAGTTTGGGTTTCAAGAGATGTTTTGAACACTTGTTATACTGTATACATTGTAACATCTAGTAATATATAAAATATAAAGAGCATTTGTGTAATCAAATTCAACACTAAAAACCCATCTTAAAATCACACTATCTAAAAACACAATAATCACATTTCTATTTCTCTTTCTCAGCATATTGATAAAATCTAACAAAAATAATAAAAGAGAATGGAACCTGTAATAATCTCCCAATCAAGAAATGGGGTAAAAACAATCTGAAGGTCGTCATTCCACCCAACCAAAATCTAGAACAACGAACTTACTTTCTATGAATACCCCAGATATTGATCGTTGAACCACGAGGATGAATATTGTAGCCCTTTATTCCTCAAAACTTATTTCAGAAAATCACACATTTTGTTCTCTAGTTTATTTCCCAGTAATACAATCTTTTTTCTCAATTGATGCGAATTCCTTTTATTCACTTTTCCTAGGAATTTTGGTCATTAATGAGCCACCTTCAAATCCCTCACTCATACTTGGTTTTGATCAATTTTTCTAGGAAGATGCCTCATGCATCACTTGATTTTGACTCAAGGTCCTTGACACTTGGTCTTTCACAGTTCGCCAGTTCTCATTCATCCTTGTGGGTTGACAATCACTCTTCAACGACTACCTTCAGATTGTTCTCCCCCTTTTATTAAATAATTATTCATAACTCCTTTACAAATGTATCGACCACCCTTGGTCAAACTTTAGTAAAAAAAAGTTTAATAAATAAATATAGCAACATGTTTAATAATTTTCAAAATTTGGGATATTACATTAGGCGAATTGGCTTTGATTTTCCTTAAGGAATCCAAATACGTGCTCAGAATCATTATGTGAGAAATGAAACTCTAATTTCTAAAAATAGTAGTGTCTTCAATGCATCATGAAAAAATTCCATCGACATTGTGAGCTTGCAAGGTTTCCAAACATGTGATCAAATCTAACATGTAGACCTCCAAACTTTGGCTCTTAAAAAGTAGGAAGACTGCTAAAAGTAATAGTTTTCTCCAAAATTGATGAATATCACTCTGAAACGTTTCTTCCTTCTACAATGGATTGTGATCGCTAGAAAAATTGTGCAAATGTATCTCTAACCACTACCTTGATGAAATATAGTTGGATCTTAACCCTCCTTTTACATAAGAAAATATGGGTGTTAAGAGCTATGAGCTAGGAGTTTTTGGGTTTTCCTTAACTATGGTTTTAGAGAGCTAAAGGATTGTACTAGCCTTGTGATGAGATTATGGTATGTACATGAACTTCATCTTTATTCATATTAATGAAGTTTGTTTCTATCTAATACCTATGTTAATTGCATTTGATTTTCAACCATCTATATTCTTCATGATATGTAATTTCCAAAATACATGTCTTGTTAATTCAACATAAGTTAAGGGTGATTATGATAAGTGATTTAACATTATAATTGAATATTATAAGGGAAGATTTACTATTTCTTTATAACATCCATAAGCGGTTTTTATATATTTTATATGCATGATAAGATTACCCTAGTCGAAACTTATTGGAACACATTGGTAACTTTTATCTTAGATTTCCTAGATGATTGGGTTCATTCAGAGTAGAAATATTATCTATTGTTTTTATTGTTTTATTTGTATTTCACAAGATCACTAAGGTTGAAAATTGAAAGGGTTAAGATCTTAGAAACCTCTTGTTAAGAGGTGAAGTTTCCATTTTTCATTAAAAACCATTGGAACATGGAAATTGACACATGGTATGAAAGATTTTGTTGTTGAGATCACTCTAGGTATATGAGAGAGCTTGTCTTTTTAAGCTCAATATTAACTCTAGAGGTGTTTTACTTTGTTGAGGTTGTTAGGTGTGATACCCTGGGTTTCTTAAGAGAAGCATCTCCACCCTTGGAAGGGTTGTTTGTTATTCATATTATATGTTTTTTAGAATGGATATCACTTTTGTCTCTTGGTTGTCTTCCAACACCGTGTCTAATGTTGGATGTTATTTGGATAGTGGAGCCTTAACACATATGATATGTATTTATTAAGAATATTTTTTAAATAAAATATACAAAGATAAATATACTAATGAGAGATAAATAAATAAAATTCAAGGATGGTACCCCCATTAAACCACAGATTCCTCAGGGCACAAGGCCCATCAAGAAGAAGGCTCAAATCCATTACAATAATATAATCACCTTAGATTCCTAAGGGCACAAGGTCCATCATGAAGAAGGCGTGAAGTCATTACAATAATATACTAGTTAAAACCTCAACACCCTAGATTCTTGAAGGCACAAGGCCTATCAACAAGAAGACTCCAATTCATTACAATAATATACTCTTTAAGAGCTCAACATGTCACTTTCAAGGATTAAACTTTGATGGAAAAGATAACACATTTGTCCAAACCACCAAAAAATTTTATTCAAAATAAAATATAAAAAATAAATATATAATTCAAAATACCTCAAAATAAATTGTTTTATTGAAATGTACACTCTTAAGATATTTTATATCAACATGATAGTGATACACGGTGCCATGCAAAACTGAGTTTGGTGGGTGGATGCAAAACTGCAATGAACGATGTAAGACCGCAATCTTGAAGGAATAGTTAAAAACAAAAATTGCGTTCTATCATTATGAATGATAGAACAAATATTGCGTTCTATCATTTGAATAGTTAAAAACAAATATTGCGTTCTAGAACAATCTTGAAGGAATAGTTAAAAACAAATATTGCGTTCTATCATTTCATATGATCTGCTTCGAATAAGAATGTAGATTTGCAAAATATTATATAAATAAATATGCATAATACTTAAAAATAAGTGAGGGAATGAAAAGATAATTACTTATAAAAAAAATTAAAACCTTATTTGCATGCATCCATGTGAGATCAATTGTTATGGAGGCGAAGTTGTGATAGGAGGGCATTTATTATCAAGGTGAAGATGGAGTATGGCAAATATTACCAGCATCATCATAATAAATATAATAATAAAAGCATCAAAGTATATTGCTTGAAAATAATTATGATAATAATAGTAAAAAAATCATTTAAAAAATTAAAACATATAAATTGTTTTCTTAACAAGTAATATATAATAAATAAAAATATGGTATAAATATTAGTATGGAATAAAATTGATCAATTATAATGGTAATGCCACTTATTAAAATCAAAATTTTGTTATATATATATATATATATATATATATATATATATATATAAAGAGAGAGTTAGTTCATTTCTATAGTAATGAAATGTAGATTAAATTCTTGTTAATTATGGTAATAATTTAGTGATTATATATATATATATATATATATATATATATATATATATATATATATATATAATTTTTGGTATAAAATAAAGGTGAAGAAGCATAATAATAGTGAATAAGAGATTAAAAAATAAATCATTAATAATAGTAAAATAAGAATTAAATAATAAATCACAAATTGATGCAACTTACCTCATAGAAGCAAAGAGGGTAGGAAAAATAATTTATCACAAGGATAGGTTGATTCGTGTCAAAGTAAGTTGTAATGACCATAAATATAGCATACTCAGTAAATATTTGAGTTTAAAAGGGTCAAGAATATTTATAAATGAAGACCGCATTCCTAGGACCAAGCTGAATTAAGGAACTTCAAAAGGTAAAAGAAGCCAAGAAAGAAGGAAAATGAGCAATAATTAGAAATTGAAAAGCTATTGTTAGGGATAGAGACTAGAAGGATAATAGTAAATAGGAATTTGGGACACTCCAGATCCTTTTTTGGAACTGTTGTGGCTTTCCATGGTGCAAAGGTCCTATGATAAGTTGGATTTTGAGTGATATTGATATTATTTGTCTAGTTGAAACTTGGGAGCATGAGGAGTCTAAGGTCCCTGACATAGAAGGATTTGTCTTGTGGTTGGCATGGAACAAAAACTCCCACCGTAGAGGGATAGGAGGCATAGCTTGTTATATTAGAAAGAACATTTCTCCTCACATTAAACTTCATAAGATTGACCCTCTAAATCAGTTCATTTGGATAGAAATTTCAAACACCAATGCTAAGAAGATGTATATAGAAATTTGTTATTTTACACCTATTAATTCTACTTTTTATAAGAAAAACAATCTAGATAACAAACTATAATAATTTAGAACAAGATATTTATAGTTTGAAAAATGAAGGTAATATCCTCCTAGTCGGAGACTTTAATTCTAGGACCGCAACTAAACAAGCTACTCTTTTAAGTACTAATTCCAACCATAATCCTTTATGGCTAGATGAGGACCTTGTTTTATCTAATAGCTACAAAAGAATATCTGAAGACCTAATTGATAATTTGTTTGGTACTGAGTTGGTCAAGCTCTGCAGCTCTCAAGACCTAATAATTTTCAATGGAGTAATGAAGTGGCCAAAATCCAACCATATGAATTGTATGGGATAGGTAGTAGTGTCATAGATTATGTGATATCTGATATCCCCATTTTTATCCAAATAACAATTTTTGACCTTTTAAATGACCACGAGCCCGACTCTGATCATAAACCTTTAATACTAACTATAATCTTTTCCATGCACTGGAGCGCCATTGAAGAGGATTATGATAATCAAAGGAATTTGTGCTTTGAAAAAAGTAAAGTTGACCTTTTCTTAAAGGATTTAAATAGTAAATTAAATATCCTAACTATAAGGAAAACGTTGAAGAAATCTATCATAATTTTACAACTACCCTTTCCACTTTTATTAACAAGTTCTCTTTCGAGGTGTCCTATAAAAATAATAATAGAATGACCAACCCTTGGTATGATAAAGAATGTAAAATTGTTAGGAAATCCATTAGGCATGCTTTTAATGAGTCCTTAAAACTCAATAAGATCATTACGTACACATCCCTAATTAAACGGAAAAAAGGTACTATATCAATAAAAGGTAAGAGAAACTTTCAAAACTATATAAGCTAGATCCTAAGATGTTCTACAGCCAAATTCTAAACCACAATACTAAAGAAAATAATAGGATTCCCTCACAGGACTGGAATTCCTACCTTAAAAGTATTTATGAGTTCCCTAATGCCATGGACACCATTCCTATTGTCCCTACAAAGGAATAAGTTTTTTTATTTAGAAGATATAGAGTTTTAGGTTAAGAGGCTTACAAATGGGAAAGATAAGGACATTGAAGGTTACCAAGATGAACTTTTTAAAATTGGAGGGCCTATCCTTATCCCTCACATACACAAGTTCTTCAATTTGACAGTCAACCAGGGCTTCCCTAAACCCTAGACACAAAGCCTCGTTGTTCCAATTTTTAAAAATGGGGATATAAACATTCCCTCTAATTATGGGACCATTATGATTAGCCCAATTTTATCCAAGATTTATGTAATTATTTTGGAAAAGAATATTATCCTTTGGCTAGAAATTCATAGTAAAAGAGATAAAGGCTAGGTCGGGTTTAGGAGATATCATTCAATTGTGTACCATCTTGTTACCTTTAGGATCACTCGAGAGGAGTTTTGTAATACAAAAACCAATATGTTTTGTTGTTTTGTTGACTTTAGAAAATCTTTTGACATGGTTCCTAGGAAAAACCTTTGGAATAGGTTGGAAGAGATAAAATTTCCTCTCGAGTTGAGGGTTACTGCAATAAGGATGTATGAGAACATTATTTCTAAGTTTAAAAATGCTAAGGGCTGAATAAAAGAGATTAATTGCAATATTGGAGTCAAACAAGGTTGTCCCTTGTCCCCTACCCTTTTTGGCATATACATTGACAAGATAGTAGATTGCTTGGAACAATTAGGTTTCTTTAGCCCTACTCTCATTGGTAAAGTCATCAATCTTCTTATTTATTTCGATGATATCGTTCTTATGGTAAGGAGTCCCCATGATCTTCAAAACCAACTAAGAATCCTAAAGGATTTTTTCTCCAATATGGGTATGACTGTTAACACTGATAAGACTAAGATCGTGATTATTAAATCCAATAAGATCACTTATGATACCTTTGTATATGAAAACAACGACTTGGAGGAAGTGACTTCATACAAATATCTTGGAATTGATATTCACCACTAGCTCAATTGGAATTATAACATTGAGAAAATGATTATTGGGGGTGTTAGCACTCTGCAAATTTTCTCTGGCTGATAGACAAACGATAGAGGTAAGTGTTTCAACCTAATTTAGAGTTGGGAACTAGATTTCTCAACTCAAAGAGGGATCTCTCGTGTCACTTGATATTTCTTTGGCAATCAATGGCTAGATTTAGTTTGTTTTGGGGGTTTTTATAAAGTTACTTGGAAGGAAGGGGAGGGACACTTAGGGATATGGAGTCGAAATTATGAAAGTGAATGAAAACAATTACTGGAAAGTTTAACTTGCCATAGGATAAAGGCTAAATGAGGCAATGAATCTGAGTCGTAAATTGTATTTAAGCAGGGTGTAAGAGGAAGGAGAAAACAAATAACTTCATCAGAGCATTACTAAAATGAATTCTGAATTAGCTAGGAAGAAAGATACACACTTTAAATTGCTTAAGCTGAGAACATCACACGATGAATTTTGGGCCTTTAAATATCCAATTTAAACATAATAAAATGTAAATGGAATTAAAGAACATAGGAAATACATACAATGAAAGGAGACAAAACTCATATCACCACCATTAGAATCCTTTCATAGAGACTTCAAAAGCTTCTGCATTTGTATTCAATCAGCTCCAAAAAATTACAATTGAGTTCAGAAATAAATAAAAGGTTCCCTTGCACTTTTGCCAACCCTGATACATATGTATCTCTTAACATTTATACAAACAACAAGTCCTTTCGTTTCCAACCCGATTACAAATAAAGAAACGTTTCATTTGGAAACCGTTTACACAAAAAATAGGCTTCAAAATGCGACCTATAAATCTCAAACCATAATATCTGTATAAAATTTGAGAACAATTTTTGTATATAATATCATTATGAAGAAAAACCCCTCTCGGTTTCTCTAAATTCATCTCCAAAACATGTCTCGAATAGGAAATCATGAAAACTGAAAAATAGGGTTCAAAGATTTATTCGAATATATCAATCTGTGATACCTGTGTAAAATATGGGGGAGGTTTTTGTACATCAACTTGTCTTGAGTAGAATCCTCTCTTGTTTTTTTCAATTTTTTCCCCATCTATCCGGGATCTGTATTTGAAAAATATGTCTCCAACAAAATAAATATTGAATCCGGAAATATAAGGTTTCAAGATGTACTCTATTCTCCCAGGATGTAACGGATATGAGAAATATGGGAGAGTTTATTATTCTTTTGCCCATTCTGAGTAAAAACCTCTTTCGGTTTCTCAAAATGCGCCCTGGTTTGCACGAAATTCACCTTGGAAGATGACTAGTCAAAATTACTTGAAGTCATGGAAACTGAGACTTGAAGACTAATATACGTGCAACTGATCGAATTCGTCTGCAAATGGTCTAACCTACAAATGGTATAACCTCCAACTTAATTTATCTAGACATTTCGCAGCAATCTCTGTAGCGCTTGTCTTTTGGAAATTTTTGGGAAGAGGGAAAGCAGTTTGGGATAGACTTCTTTTCGCCCCGAAATGCATCTGATGGTGCCACGTGGTCCCGAGTCGAAACCATGGTATTTTCATTGGCCCGCTTTCAAATAATTAATCTTCACGCTAGTTCTCCACCCAATATGATCCCTGGCAGTTGATCTGTAGCACTTGCGATCTGTGGCCCTCCGGGTCCCATCAACTCCACACTTCCGCTAGATTTAGCCTCCTGCTAGATATGACCTCGTCCTCCCGTTTATCACGCCTCTACAACAGTTTAGTCTCTTGCTAAGTCCCAAAACTTGGATTCCATATAAAATTTGTTATAGTGATAACATGGGCTCCTACTGGGGATGCTATCCTCCCTATAAGGTAGAAAAGAACAATAGACTGAGTTCCAATCTATTGGGCTTCTCCCAAAACATGTGGTACCCTGCTCTGACCTGTCACCATTATCCACCATAAACCCAAATATGTACACTGCTCTCACCGCAACCCACATTTCACCGATATACTTTTTAACTTTGAGATCAATCTCCTTGATGTCTTAGCTTTGCACATGGTCGCTGGGTCTTTATCAACATGCAATAAGACCATCATAATGGATATAAAATATGGCACTAAATCATGAAATACATCAGGAGTGTACATCCAGCTAAATAATATCACACGCGAGCACAAATCCAGATGTAATAAAAGGGAACTTCGTTAACCACTTTCCATCTCTGTATATAAATTATCCATGACGAGTGACACCTCAACATTTATAAACGCGGCTAAAACACTTTATTTTCCTCGGCTCACCACACAACCTTTGCAAACAATCACACATATACATTGCAAACTGCAAGATTTGACGAGTATAATATTTATCCCAGCTTCCGCGCTAATTCCAGGTGCTCTTTGATCTCGTAGCGAATTTTAACAGTGATTTAAAAGAGCACCCATAAATCATCAATGAAGGAAATTTGCTACTCCTTCGACACCTAGGTACTTGGCGCTGAATCTGCTTGACTTTATGCTTTGGTGTTCCATTAGTCTTCACAACATCTTCTTAATGTTTGTTAGCCACCAATAATTTTCGGGATGTGAAGTGTTTATGTAGTTCATCTATATTTCAATGAGGTGCCCAGTCATTGTCTTCGCAGGAGCCATGCCTTCATATAAAAAGTTCCCTTCATCAATACGCCTTGAGACTACCAGAAATATTTCCATCTCACGTACCTTACATTTATGATCAATCTTAATTAAATCATCATAAATAATCTTTCTTCGAACCAGAACTTCAAAGGAACCTTAGGTATGAACCACATATTTCTCGGGCCAACTGCCTTACCAAGAATCTCTGCAACGATTCCCCCACGAAATGATAGTGGATAAAACAGAAAAAACACTTCCTTTCGGGCTGGTGCCTGTGTATTGCGCGCTGGGAAATCACGCTTCCTCTTTCGTGGCTTAGTGTCAATCTTCAATGTTGACTTGTATGAGATATCGGTGAGTGTTTTGGGAGGTTTCATTCACACCATTTGCATCCCCGATATAAACCACGAGCTGACACGTACCCCGATGGATTTATCGATGTTTTTATTTCGGGCTGCTTTAGAAAATTAAACTTCAGTTACTTTGGCTCCCATGAATATGCATCGTTGATTACATTAGTAATTGTGATCTGAGCGCTCCCACCAATATTCATCGGCATATGTCTTCAAGACACCTTTTGCATACATCTTGATACTGCATCCAAGACTTTCCAACCGCCATTCTGATGTTCGATGGCCCGAATGCATCATTCCAACACCTGCGCGCTTGTTCTTTAAATGAAAACGCACAATCAATCCTGGGCGAAATCTGCGTTCTTGGGAAAAATCCAAGTTATTCTTGGTAACCCAATCGCGCATGACCGTTTGAAAGTGGCGATACTCCTTAATGGGATCGAAATTCGTAGGCTAGACACTGTAACGGGAGTAGTAATGCTAGCACAACGAAAATTTGGTAAAGTTTATGAGAGCATTCGTTTCGATCCAGAGGAAGATGTGAAAATAATTATATACGACGTACGTTTCCGTTATACATAATTATTTCATCGACAGGTCATTCCCAATGGATCTCACTCATGAGTTTGAGTAAAAGAGTTATTCCTTCGAATTGACTAAGAAACTGTAACTTTATATATGGTAATTAAAACACTTATAAATGGAGCTGGTCAATGGAGTCTGGCGCCTCCATGAGAGACCTTATCCCTCCCCGTGGTTTCTCCCACGCACCTTGAACGTGTCGATCAGATGAACCAAAATCCTGGTTGAGGAGTATCCCAATGGTATGATACAGTATACATTTGGTCTTATCATAATTAGAATTAGGCTCTCCGATGATACAAATGACGGACAGGTACAAAAGCTTCTTGTGGCTTGCACTTGATGTTGTCTATGCTTGGACGTTGGTGTGTGAATGAGGTTTGACACCTGCGTGCATCCTCCAGTGTACACCTACATAAGCTTTGACACTTAGTCGAACGCCAGACATTTTTTTATTTGGATGAGCACTCAAACTATCCTGGCGCTCTTTGTATGCTTTTATCCCACATTGATGAATATAAATGAGAGTAACTTGTCTAAATTCATTGAGAGTTGCAAGTATTATCAACGCATAGTACACCCATAGCAACCCTTGTGGGATAGGGCTTTGATGAGTGGAGATTTGGCTTGTGGGCCCAATTGTTTTGGTAAAATAAACTCTTGCTGTAATAAACCCGAGGGCACAAAAATTTACTATAAGAGCCAAAATCATCTTAATAAAACCAAAAAATTTAATGGAGAATTTTTCGCCCAAATTTAACGAAAGATTTAATGCAGACAATCCAAGAACTCAATGATGATGCTTAGTTTAAATTTAATGGAGAATTTTTCGCTCAAATTTAACGAAAGATTTAATGCAGACAATCCAAGAACTCAATGATGATGCTTAGTTTAGAGAAAAAAATATGTTATACCACAATTCTAAATTTTGCATGTGTAAATATCTAGCTTGAAATGGGGGTGATGTTCTTCTTGTGCAGCGATAAAAAACATATGCCAAGTGCTCGATCCATTTAGTTGATCCCATATTAAAGACTGCACCTGTACCAATCCTTCATCTGAAAATAAATGCAATGAAAGTTGAAACTGAAAACCAATAGCTGCCAAAAACTGAAAACACACATGGTGAAGTCCAAAACTAAAACAAACAAAAATGCTTTGTCTTCAAGATTATTTATATACAAATGATGCTACCCTACTTGCTGAAACCAACGTTGAAACAAGTGATCTCAAAATTCCAATGAAGCCAGTGAAGTAAATGGATTCTTGACTACAACTTGCTTTCATCTCCTCCAGATAGA
>SNQJ01S0060692.1:17282-31637 GCA_010110895.2 Picea sitchensis | reverse complement strand
TGTTGTCTATGCTTGGACGTTGGTGTGTGAATGAGGTTTGACACCTGCGTGCATCCTCCAGTGTACACCTACATAAGCTTTGACACTTAGTCGAACGCCAGACATTTTTTTATTTGGATGAGCACTCAAACTATCCTGGCGCTCTTTGTATGCTTTTATCCCACATTGATGAATAGAAATGAGAGTAACTTGTCTAAATTCATTGAGAGTTGCAAGTATTATCAACGCATAGTACACCCATAGCAACCCTTGTGGGATAGGTCTTTGATGAGTGGAGATTTGGCTTGTGGGCCCAATTGTTTTGGTAAAATAAACTCTTGCTGTAATAAACCCGAGGGCACAAAAATTTACTATAAGAGCCAAAATCATCTTAATAAAACCAAAAATTTTAATGGAGAATTTTTCGCGCAAATTTAACGAAAGATTTAATGCAGACAATCCAAGAACTCAATGATGATGCTTATTTTAGAGCAAAAATTATGTTATACCACAATTCTAAATTTTGCATGTGTAAATATCTAGCTTGAAATGGGGGTGATGTTCTTCTTGTGCAGCGATAAAAAAACATATGCCAAGTGCTCGATCCATTTAGTTGATCCCATATTAAAGACTGCACCTGTACCAATCCTTCATCTGAAAATAAATGCAATGAAAGTTGAAACTGAAAACCAATAGCTGCCAAAAACTGAAAACACACATGCTGAAGTCCAAAACTAAAACAAACAAAAATGCTTTGTCTTCAAGATTATTTATATACAAATGATCCTACCCTACTTGCTGAAACCAACGTTGAAACAAGTGATCTCAAAATTCCAATGAAGCCAGTGAAGTAAATGGATTCTTGACTACAACTTGCTTTCATCTCCTCCAGATAGAAAAAAGAACTCGACAAATGATAACTCAAACTGCAAAGCCCATTTTAATATACAAATGATCCTACCCTACTTGCTGAAACCAACGTTGAAACAAGTGATCTCAAAATTCCAATGAAGCCAGTGAAGTAAATGGCTTCTTGACTGCAACTTGCTTTCATCTCCTCCAAATAGAAAAAAGAACTCGACAAATGATAACTCAAACTGCAAAACCCATTTTATCCTTTCATTCTTGAACAATAGGTACTCTGTATTCTCTGATGATTTCAACTTACTGGCAAAAGGGTCTTCGAAAACATGTAAAACTATTCCTTTTTTAAAATCAGCCCAAAGACAAGGATCTCTTTCATCTGGTTTACCCATCTCAAATGGACATGCAGCAAGATTATCATCTTTCACGTCATCCACAATAGAGACAGGCTTTATCTTCTCTTGGAAATATTTATATGAAATGACAATCTCATGTGTTTGAGAAAAATCCGAAAATGCTACTTCATGTTCTTGAATAAAAATGTCATCCTGGCTTTATAAAATTTTTGAATATGTCGAATCAAGAGGTGTGAAATCATGAATGGATTTTGCAACATCCAAAAGACCTAAAACAACCTGTTCTTCTTCGGTATTTCCTTGTAACTTTGAGTATCTATCTTTATTAATGGTTTTACTGCCTAGATTTTCCGCACATACAATTTCAATTGCCTGATTTTCCCCAGCTTCTTCATGATACAAGTCTTCAGAAAATGAATGAGCTGCAAAACAATTTGAATAATTCTCCTCATAACTTTGATTGTAATAAGGCTGGAAAGGTTGTATATTTCCATTAATTTCATGGGATATAACTTGACTGTCAACATTATGATGCAGATTTGTTTCATTTTCAAGCAAAGAAGAAACGAATGTTTGCTCAGAATGATCCTGTGTACCAATACAACTAGTCTCTACTAGCTCTTCCTGATGAGAAGCTAGTTCGTAAAGGGCTTCTTCAATTTCATCATACATAAAGTCTTGTTCATTAATATCAATCCCCATGCATTGAATAAGATTGTCAAAGTTTCCACAAAAGTTTTCAACCAGAACTAAAGATGGGTAACTTTCCTTATAATTCACACAAAATACTGAATAAAAATCTTCAAGGGAAAATAGACTAGAAGATAGGGATCCTTCATACCAGGATCGTGCTTCTTATTCTAAGGTTTCCATAAACATCTTCATCAAGAAGTCTTCAGGAAATTTAACCCCTAGCCTACGTATGTGCATGTGTAATTTTATCAAGTGAAAGGCAACATCATCTCCTTCTTGATCTTTGAACTTTGGCAGATATGTTTTTGAATCTACACAAGGCATGTGATTTGAAAAAATGACAATGTGAGAGCGATTCATGGGATCATACCTTGCAGATATTGAACTCGTCTTTGGACAGTGGTGTTGCCAATGATGCTTTGGAAGTTGGATTCTGCATTGAGAGTGGAGTCGCCAGTGAAAATTTAAATTTATGGATTCTTCTACCAGTGGAATCACCTTCAAACTGAATTTTTGATGTGTGGAGTTGTCAAAGCAGGAATACAGCCAATATGTTCCTAAGTGTTTGTTTCTCTGAGACCTTAGAACCCAACCATGTCGTTCTTTCCCAAGGAAAAATTTTCAATTACGTCCCCGACAACGGCGCTAGAATGTTAGCACTCTGTAAATTTTGTCCAGTTGATAGACAAACGACAGAGGTAATTGTTTCAACCTAATTTAGAGCTGGTCACTAGCCTTCTCAACTCAGAGAGGGCTCTCTCATGTCACTTGATATTTTTTTGGCAATCGATGGCTAGATTTAGTTTGTTTTGGGGTTTTTTATAAAGTTGTTGGCAAGGAAGGGGAGGGACACTTAGGGATATGGATTCGAAATTCTGAAAGTGAATGAAAACAATGACTAGCCGGTAGAACTCTCCAGAGTATAAAGGCTAAATGTGGCAATGAATTTGAGTCGTAAATTGTATTTAAGCAAGGTGTAATAGGAAGGAGAAAACAAATAACTGCATCAGAGAATTACTGAAATGAATTCTGAATTATCTAGGAATAAAATTACACACTTTAAATTGCTTAAGCCGAGAACATCACAAGATGAATTCTGGGCCTTTAACTCTCCAATTAAACAGAAGAAAATGTAAATAGAATTAAATAACACAATAAATACATACAATGAAAGGAGACACAACTCATATCACCACCATTAGAATATTTTCATAGAGACTTCAAAAGCTTCTGCATATGTATTCAATTTAGCTCCAAAAAATTACAATTGAGTTCAAAAACAACTAAAAGGTGCCCTTGCACTTCTGCCAACCCTAATACATACGTATCTCTTAACATTTATACAAACAACGAGTCCTTCCATTTCCAAACCGGTTACAAATAAGGAATGTTTCATTTGGAAACCATTTACAGAAACAATAGGCTTCGAAACACCACCTATAAATCTCAAACCGTAAAAGATTTGTAAAATGTGAGAACGATTTTTGTGGATAAGATCATTATGAAGAAAAAACTCTCTTGGTTTCTCTAAATTCATCTCCAACTAGCCGGAACACATGCCACAAAAACATGTCTCCAACATGAAATCATGAAAACTGAAAAATAGGGTTCAAAGATTTCTTTGAATCTCTCAATATGTGAAACTTGTGTAAACTCTGGGGATTTTTTTGTACATCCACTTGTCTTTGAGTAAAAACCTCTCTCGGTTTTGTGAAATGTTTCCTCATCTGTCTGGGATCTGTATTAGAAAAAGTTGTCTCCAACAAAATAAATCTTGAATCCAGAAATATAAGGTTTCGAGATGTCCCTTATTCTCCCAGTATGTAATAACTATGAGAAATATGGGAGAGGTTATTGTTGTTTGTCCCATTCTGAGTAAAAACCTCTTTCGGTTTCTCAAAATGTGCTTTGGTTTTCCCGAAATTAACCTTGGAAGATGACTGGGCAAAATTACTTGAAATCATGGAAACTGAGACTTGAAAAATGATATGCATGCAACTGATCGAATTCGTCTACAAATGGTCTAACCTCCAAGTTACTTTCTCTATCCATTTAGCAACAATCTGTGTAGCGTTTTTCTTTTGGAAATTTCAAGGACGAGGCAAAGCGGTTTGGGATGGACTGCTTTTTGCCCCGAAATGCATCCGATGGCACCACGTGGTCCCAAGTTGAAATCAAAGTATTTTCATTGGCCCTCTTTCAAATAATTAATATCCGTGCTAGTTCTCCGCCCGATCTGATCCCTGGTAATTGATCTGTAGCACTTGAGATCTGTGGCCCGTGGGGTCCCATCAACTCGACACTTCCGCTAGATTTAGCCTCCTTCCGCTAGATATGACCCCGTCCTCCCGTTTATCGTGCCTCTACAACAGTTTGGCCTCTTTCTAAGTCCCAAAACTTCGATTCCATATAACAATTGTTATAGTGATAACAGGGGGATGGAAAGCTTATTATGGGCTTGAAAACAATTCTAAATCAGTTTATGTTTGGAGTTGGGATAAAAAGAAACTCCTATTTTAGACTCTTGTTACACCTTTTATTCTTTATGGATGGGAAGTTTGGGGCTGTAATATCTCTTGTGAATCCTTGAGAAAGATAGAGAAAATAAAAAAATATATTATAACCTATAATCTCAAAATTAAAGGAAATACGCCCTATCCCATCCCCCTCTTAGAAACAAGCCTCTCCCCCATTGAGAGATTGGTTATGACTAGATACCTAATGTATAAGAAAAAGTTAAACAACATGGAAGACAAGAGGCTTCATAAAATGGCTTCAAAATCGAGTCGTAACCACCATTGACTCAAGCGAGGATGGCATAAATATGCTTGGTCTTGGCTAAACTATTAGGGAATCATGAAAGACACCATTTTGGAGAATAAAGATGCTATTAAAAAAACTGTCAAATCAAAATTTAAGGAGAAAATGTGGTGAGATAAAGATTTAGAGGAAAACATTAAATCAAGGTATTATAAGGATGTAATCAACCCTAATCTAGAAGATCAAAACTATTTATATGTTTTTCCAAGTGTAAAGAAAAAAACAAACATTGCTAAGATAAGAACAAATTCTCATGAGCTCTATAGTGAAATTGGGTGTTGGTCAATTCCTAAAAGGCCATGGGATGAAAGAGTGTGTCACCTTTGTGACACCAAGAAGCTTGAAGATGAAAAACACTTTCTCTTAGATTGTCCAGCCTATACCCATATTCAATCTCATTTTCAAAATATTTGTCACATTACCAACCTTCCTAACCTCTTAACGCAACAAAAGTATGGCGATCTTGGAAAGATTCTCTTAATGCTTTTCGATCAAAGAAACAAAATCATAAAGAATCACTAAAAATCACTTACCCTCTTAAGGTATGATAGACCAACTCGATCTTAGTGGATGTTAATCATCATCATCATCATATATATATATATATATATATATATATATATATAATTACTTTAATACATATTTTATATATTACTATTTTTAATAACTAAATAATCAACATTAACTTTAAATTACTTATCATAATTTTATATATTATCAATCAAATTTTAAAATCTAGTTAATTCTTTTAATAATTTAATTATGTTTCCACACACAATACACTTATACATACATGTTCTTCCATGCAATTATTACTATAACACAAATTTTCAAATTACTATTTTCAATAGCTAAATAATCAACATTAATTTTAAATTACTTATAGGTGTAATATAATAATCATATACTTTTAAATGATAATAAAATGAAAATATATATTAATGTCTATTTTAATGTAATTATTATAATAAATATTCCATAGCTTGGTATTAATAATAGTTAAATAATAAAATAAATTATTAAGAACATTTATAATTATTTTAATTTAACTTGATGGAACATTAAATTTTTTATTATTTACTTTATTAGTAAATACATATATGTACTATATGCATAGTTTCTAACTATCAATAATAGTTAAATAATCAACTCAAATATTAAGAGCATTTATATTTATTTTAATTTAAATTGATAGACCATTATATATTTTATTGTTTATTTTATTAGTAAATAGATATATGTGCACTATATGCACAGTTTGTAACTTGAAAACATATAATTTACAAATAAGGAAAATAATGAAATTATTGAAATAAAAAATTTGATTTGTTTTTTAAACTTATAAGTTATGAAAATAATGAAATTATAGAAATAAAAAATTTGATATGTTTTTTTAACTTATAAGTCATGAAATTAAGATAAAATTTGTTTTTTTATTTTAAAAATTTATAGATATTTTAAAATGACAATTCTATAATACAATAAATTATGAAAATAATATATATTTTTTTTGGTAAATAAAAAAGTTTGTATTACCTCAAAAAGATGTAAAAGTGATACATGCCATTACACAATTCAAAATCTGTCACTTATTCTGTCACATGCATGGAAAATGGAACAAGTGTCTTGCATAGTTTATGGATAGGCTAGTCGACCATAACCAGAGTCTTGCTAAAACATAACAATAAAAAGATAAATTTTTGGCGAACTCGGGCTTCCATCGTGACAAAAAGTGAAGGAAAACGGTTGGCAACAAGTTGGGAAGCGACTCTTTGTAGGCTCATTTGATAGGAATTCTAACAACATATCCAGGCGACGGTTGAGGGCACGCTGGATTTAAATTCAGTCTGCCATATCCTGTCGCATATTGAATATCAATTGCAAACGGTCCTCTGAAAATATGCAAGGAATGGGCATGGCTACCACGGACCTCTTGGCATTCTCTGTCAAGGCTGGATGAACTATTTCTTCCTTAAGAAAATTCATGAGTCTCCTCCTCTGCCAAGTGGTCATCCAAATCGATTCCAGTGGTCTCATTGAGCGACCCACTAAAATTTGGAGTTGTTCCTTGAATGGAGTCGTCCCTCCACTGTGAAGAGATTTCCTCCTCCACCACGCAACCACCCATCACAATATCAGAATGAACTGAACGGAAGGAATATTCGGTTGGTTTAGTCGACACCTTGATGTTCTCCATCCAATTTGGAGGAATTTACTCCTCCATTGGATAACCACCAGAACTTAGCACAAGGTCAGGATTTTGAGACAAAGCATCTTCATGCCCAATTCTCATCAGAGTAGGGAGGGTCGACAGGGATGCTAAAAGGGATAGGAGGTGAAGAGAGTTTCGAGGGCGAGCCTACACACCGATGTCGAGCTAGAATACTGTAGTAGGTCAGCCTATGTTTGGGATTGCCTGTTTCATGAGGCATGGTGTATACACAATAGAGGGAAGAAGTGAGAAATGGCCTGGATAGAGGCACCAAGGTGGAGGTAAAATCAAGAGAGATTTGGCTCCAGTGGGAGGAGATTGTAGGTGGGAAATGAAGATCCATATGCGAAGGAAGAAAAAAATAACCATGCCAAGTGCTTACCATCATGAAATCTAGAGAGATGGCAGGGAGAGGTGTCATGAATATTGAGGTGAGGTCATCATGTTGATGCGTACCTGCTCCGGAGATCCAATACTGGTGCAAAATGTGGGCCATTAAATACCCCTCAATGTCCCAACATAGTAGCTCCTTCCGAGTTTAAATGATAATAATGATGAAAATATGGAGGGGGAGGTTGGCGACATGAGGATTTAATTGCACTCGCCGCCTTATTTTCATGTATCAGGGAGTTGGCATGTGTCACCCCATCTGGGGGGATCATGAAAAGCTAGCTCTCTGCAATGGATCAACAACTATGATTCATGATGATGATGGATGTTGATTATGAGGGTATTTTCTTGTGTAGAGATGCCTTCATTATCTAATTTATCAACAAATTTGTTGGCCTCACGTCTTATGTGTGAGGTGAGGCGAGTGAGAGAGAGACGTAGAAGGGATTGTAAATTATAGGCCCTAGATGGTTCTGACTTTGAGCAATTTTCTCTGGATCAGTTCCATTTATGATTTTTTCCACCAATGAGATGATTATTTTGGAGTACCCTTCAATGATGAGGTGATTTATATTAATATCAGAGGATAATTGTATACCCCTGGTGAGGCCCTAAATTTTTACCGAGTTGTTTGTATCATGTCCCAAATATCCTGCTATAAGGTGTTGGAGTTTCCCAATATTGTCTCTAATGACTGCTCCAAATCCTGTCAGGCCAAGATTTCCTTTTGAGGCATCATCAAAATTTAGCTTGCAAAAGCCAGGGGGGGACAACTCCAAGTGTAAGGGATTAGGGAGGTGCATTTAAGGGGAGAAGTGATAATAAGAGGGGCTTTAGGTGTCATCAACTACCAAGAGGAGAGTATGATGGATCCATGAGGCTCATTGGGTAGATATTCTTGGGTCCATGGCTAGGCATGGATGGTTTTATGTACGTTCTCAAAGATCCTTGACCAGAGAAGAGAGGGGGAGGAAGCTTGGGAGTGGAATATGTGTTTGTTTCTTTATTTCCAAAGCTTCCACACAATGAATCTTGGAAGGAGTTTCCAAATTCTATTAAGGAGTGGACTTTTGAAAACCTATGAACCCCAATCCTTGATGGTCTTTATGATGTTCATCCTGTCTCTTTTGGTTTTCCTCATTATTAAAGAAACTTGATCCCATATCATTACACTGTTGGGAAACTGATTGAATTTGTGCTCCATTGTTTCTTATTGTTGCTAACAAAGATAGCATATTGAGGGTACAATGAAGCCATGCTTCCTGATATTGTCCCAGGTGAGGATGTGATTCTAAACCATGAGCCAAAGAAAGGTGGAAATGTTTGGTGAGATTTTGGTTCTTGAGATGATGTGCCATATGTGCTCTTTTGGTTCATTGTGAAATTTTTGTTGGAGGTGGTAGGCCTCTTTGATTGTTAATTTTCTCGAGGGGGTATACCCCCCACAAAGAATGTCCATGTCCTCACTGATGCAGATCTTTATTTTTCCCACTATTGCTTTCCAAGGTTGTAAGTCTAAATCTGTTGGAATGTGGAGATCTTGTGGAAGCTTTTTCAAGTTGCGCCAAGGTGGGTGGTGAGAGACATTAAGACATATATCCACAACTTTGAGATGATCCAACCCTTTTATGTGGTCCTGATAGGGGCGTAAATTATCCATTGTTTGCAGTGGAGGGAGTTGTTGACATGAATATTTCTAGAACACGAAATTCTGGCGATTTCTTACTTCCTATAATGCATGATTTTTAATGAGAGGACGGTTTCACCAGGCTTCATTCCAAATATTGGATCCCTAGATCTAGTCATCAATCTGGATGAGTTCCTCTTGTGGAATGTGAGGGGTCTACTTTTTCCTCCATATTTAGGCCCAAAGTTCTGTGGGGTATTTGATCCAATGGAATGAAGGGAGACATCTATTTGCAAATACACTGAAGAGTTATTTAGGATGTCACTTAGAGCCGGCCTCAAAGAAATGGAATTCCAATGAGTTGCAAGCTATGTAAATGGGTTAAATTATTTAATTCAAGATGAAATAAGCACACACTATTTTTTCATTGTTGATGAATCTTATCAAGTTTCCCTAAAGATGGAAGAAAATATTGAGAGGAAAACACAACCTAGAGGTAGAGGAAGTGGTTCTAAAGGACAAGGTAAAACAAGGATTTCTAAAGGAAGCAAAAGGGAAGAAGAATATGGAAGTATTCAAGGTGGTATAGGAGAAAATGGTGCTAGTAGAGCCAGAGGATTCTAAAGAGGAAAGGGAATGTATGTAATTACTTGTTATCACTATGGTGTAGAGGGACATATGAAGTATGAATGTACAGAAAGGAAAACTTCAGGGAGAAGAGGTGACGCATGGGGACAAGTCACACAGGTTGACAAAGCTTTAGTAGTTGGAGAAAATGTGACTGTTCTTCAACAAGAACAAGGTGAGAATTTTTTGTTCCGAAGACTATTGCTTAAATATAAACAAAAAGAGGCAAGGGAACCAGAACAACGAAAGAAAGTTTTTAAAACACAATTTAAGGTTCAAGGAACATGTTGTAATCTTGTTATAGATGGAGGACGTACAGATAATTTGGTATCCACTGAAGTCATGGACAAACTGAACTTGATGAGGTTGAACCATCTGAACCCTTATTTTGTTTCTTGGTTGAACAAGGGACAACATGTGATTGTGATTTAGCATTGTTTATTGAGTTTTCAAATAGGGAGCTTTCAAGAGTAGGTGTTATGTGATGTGATTGAGATGGATGTGTGCCACATATTTTTGGGAAGACCATGGTTATTTGATTGAAAAGTTCACCATGATGGTAAGGAAAACACATATGAGTTCAAGAAAGATGGAAAACGATAGAAATTAACACCGATGCTGGATAATACAATAGCAACAACAGAAATTGTGTTGATATAAACACGAGTAACAGTAAAATCATGCTATGTTCTTCTAAATAATAATTATAGGAAGAAAGAAAATCAACATTTTTATTAGCAGTGATTCTGAAAGAAGTGAAATGTGTAGAGGAGACAAATGTTATACCTAAAGAAATAAATATGTTGTTGGTTGGATTTAAGAGATTATTGCTAATGATTTGCCAAAGGGATTGCCTCTAGTGAGAAGTATTTCTCATCAAATTGATTTAATTCCTGGGTCGATTTTACCTAATAAAGATCCTTATAGGATGACTACCACACTGAGTGAAGAGGTAAATAGACAAGTGCAGAAGATACTTGATAGAGGAATCATTGGAGAAAGTCTAAGCCCTTCTGTGCTACCAACAATGTTGAATCCAAAGAAAATAGGTGAATGTCGAATGTGTATTGATTCACGTGATATAAATGAGATCACTATCACGTATCGGTTTCCATTGCCTAGAATGGATGACCTTCTGGATTTCCTATGTGGTTTGAAATATCTTACAAAAAATGATTTAAAGAGTAGTTATCACCAGATCTGAATAAGAGAAGGTGACGAATGGAAGACTGCATTCAAGATGAAATATGGACTATTTAAATGGTTGGTAATGTCATTCAGGTTAACTAATGTGCCCAACACTTTCATGATATTGATGAATAAAGTCTTGAAGCCATTTTTGGGTAATTTTGTGGTTGTATATTTGGATGATATACTGATTTTTAGAAAGAGTAGGATAGAGCATGTTGAGCATGTGAGGGAAGTACTAGAGTGCTTGAAGGAACAAAAACTATTGATAAAACTGAAGAAGTGTACATGCATGCAACACGAATGAGTGTACATGGGTTTCATGGTTTCAAAGGCTGGACTTAAAATGGACCATGAGAAAGTGAAGGCTATTATCAAATGGCCAACACCAAGATGCACATTCTATGTGAGGAGATTCCATGGATTGGGAGGCTTCTATCGAAAATCCATTTGGAACTTTAGCCAAATATGTGCACTTCTTACAAAATGTATGAATAAGGGAGTGTTTCAGTGGACTGTAGTAGTGTAAAAGTCATTGGAAGAATTGAAGAAAAGGGTAACATCACAGGCAATATTATCCTTACCATATTTTAACAAAGTGTTTCAGGTTGATTTTTATGCTATCAAAACAACAATTGGAGCAGTTCTAAGTCGGGAAGGAAGACCCATTGCATTTTTCAGCGAGAAGTTGAATGAGGCCAGAAAGAAGTACTATGTTTATAATCAGGAATTTTATGCTATTGTGCAATCTTTGAGGAAATGGCGATATTATCTATTGTCAAAGGAGTTTGTTTTGTTCATAGATCACAAATCTATGCAGTACATTAACAACCAAGGTAAGTTGAATGAAAAGCATACTAAATGGGTATAATTCTTGAAAAGTTATTATTTTGTGTTGAAACACAGGTCCCAAAACTCTAAGAAGGTAGTTGATGCATTAAGTTGGAGGACAACCTTACTTAATACAATTTCAGTAGAAATGGTAAGTTTGAATTGTCTAAAGACATTGTATCAGGAAGATGCAGATTTCACAGAAACTTTGAAGGCATGCAAGGAGCCCTGAATTTTAGACAAAACACCATATCTGGACTACCATATCAAAGAGGAGTTTTTTTTTCAAAACTAACAATTGTGTATTCCCAGAAGTTTCATATGACTGAATCTCATTAAAGAGTTGCACAATGATAGTTTAGGAGGAAATTTTGGGATTGATAAAACCACATCCTTGTCAAAGGGGAGATATTTTTGGCCCAACATTAATAAAGATGTCTGAAATTTTGTTGAAAGTTGTAAGATATGCCAATTAGCCAAAGGAAAAAGTCAGAACACGAGACTCTATAATCCATTGGCAGTACCCAGAGGACCTTGGGAGGATATCAGTATGGATTTTGTGTTAGGATTACCTATGACATAGATAAAACATGACTCAATAGTGGTAGTTGTGGATATATTTTTAAAAACGGCACACTTCATAGCATGTAAGAAGACTAGTGATGCTAGTGATGTAGCCTCATTATTTTTCAAGGAGGTGGTTTGATTGCATGGACTTCCAGAGAGTATTACTTCATATCGTGATACTAAATATCTTGGGAATTTTTGGAGGACACTTTGGAAAAAGTTAGGCTCAGATTTATTATACAGTTCGGCATATCATCCTCAAACAAACAGTCAGACAGAAGTAGTGAACAAGAGTCTAGGAAATTTAATTTTAAGTGGAGAAAATCCTAGTCAATGGGATTTGGCATTAGCTCAAGCTAAGTTCACATATAACGATTCGGTGAATAGATATATGGGAAAGAGTACATTTCATATTAATTATGGACATTCACCAAAATGTGTGGTAGATTTGGTTGCATTTCCAGAATTAAAAGGAAAGAAGGGTGTTGATGCGAATGATTTTGTGGATAGTATGGATGAATTACAAGAACATGTAAAGAAGAAATTAAAGACGAGCAATGACAGTTATAAACAAAGAGAAGATAAACATAGGAGACATAAGGTATTCCGAGAGGGTTAGTTGGTCATGGCTCAGTTGAGGAAGGATTGATTTCCTAGAGGAACATATAATAAACTCAAGTACAAGAAGATAGGTCCATGCCAAATTATGAAAAAGATCTTTGACAATGCTTATCGGCTGGAACTACCAGAGAAGTTTGACATATCACCTATATTCAATGTTGTTGGCCTATATGAGTTTAATGAAGGGGACATAAGGGAATATGAAGGTACCCTAAATGAATGGGAACAACATCCACCAATTAAGCAAGAGGAGAATATTGAAGAAATTCTTGCTACAAGAGTTGGTAGGAAGACTCACCAAAGGGAGTACATGGAATATTTAATCAAGTGGATGAATCGAGGGACAGAGGATGCATCGTGGGCGACTGAAGATCAGTTAGCACATATGTAGAACTCTTCACCTCAAAAGTGATCCTCACATGAGTTGGAGCTCATGTTTTTCTTACCAAGTGTGTCTAATGCAGGAGCATCCTTGGGCTCAACCAATCTACATCACCCAAAAATATTTCTATTTTCCAAATTAGGAATAAGATGGATAAGGAATGTGTTAGTGATCCATTCCATTTAATTAGTTTTCTATTAATTCAAACTACTCTTACTCGTGAAACTACTCTTGTGTATGTTGAAACTTATGCTGAAACTCGTGTTGAAACTCGTGTTGAAACGCATGCTGAAACTCCTGTAGAATATGGATTTCGTTGAAAATTGAATTTCCTCCTACGAAAATGATGTTACAACACATGTTGACTTTCGACGTTGGTAGTAAAATGTGTTGAGTCTCAACCATGGTTAGGTAAAGGATCTGGTGCCCAAAAGGAAAACCATTAACACCAAGAAGAAGGCGAACAATTAGAAGCCAAGGGAAGTTTGGGTAACAACTCGTTCTTGGAGAGAAGGAAAATCATTTCAGAGCCAAGGAGGTAGTTTTAAGAAGAATGAGCATGATTTTGAAGGGGTTGGTGAACCATGAAGTGAGAAAATCATGCAAGGTAGATTGGAGAGAAGTATTCTAGGTTGGGTGAGCCCATACACATAGACCATTACCCTATGGATGATTTTGTAGTGGTTTTAAGCCATCCAAGCACAATTCACAGCTGTCTCTTAATCCCATACATGATGTAATATAGAAAAATATGTTATCTGGATGAATAAATAAATGAACGATGTTGAAATTCGTGGGTTTTCTGGTGTTTTAGTTTCTAGTTGATTTCCTTACTATTTGGAAAAACTATTTTTGTTTTTCTTTTTTGTTGTGTATTCTATAGTAGGGTGAGTTTTGTAATTGTTTGTGTGTTTCATCCCTACACCCTTGTATCAAATTTCCTAAAAAATAGAGGTTATTAATGATTCAAAACCCTAGTCCTCAAACATCAGAAGGTATTGGGATTAATGATAATGATTAAATTATTATTGCATATTTTTGAAATTGTATGAGAGTAATTGTTATCCACATTTTTGGTTATCGAGATGATATTATGATTATGTCATGATAATGGAAGATCAAACTCTTCATTAAGAACTTTTTCCTGAAGAAGGTTACACTTGTCATTTTCTCAAAAATCATATTTTGACAATAGTCC
>SNQJ01S0060692.1:0-12524 GCA_010110895.2 Picea sitchensis | reverse complement strand
TGTAATTGGTGATTAGACACCAGTAGTGTAGTTGGAGGGAAAGACTCAATGAGTCTCCTCTTGTATAAATCTTTGTAGTGTATGCCCAACAAAGGCTGCTGAAAGTTGATGAAAAAATCATTGTAAGTCAAGGAGAGGAGAGAGTCGAGACTCAGTTGCAGTCCGAGCCTACACCCATTGTAAACAGACATTCAAATTAAAAAAAAGACAACAATATTCCCTACATATGATTTTGTGTATGTTTCCATGTATTTGATGAATGTTATTTGTGTATTTATGGGAGTATATTATGTAGATGTATGTGATAGGTTTTCATCTGTAGGGTTAAGATATATTTTTCTATCTTTGTGAGTTTGTTGGATTATTTCTAGGTTCTTTAGGCTAGTGCAAGGAGTGTGCGACAAAGTATTAGAAACTATGTAGCCAACGTAAGGAGTGTGTATCTGAACTCCGCTTCGAGTTTAGATAAGAATGTGCTAGGTGGGAACACTAGAACATTTACAGACTCAAGGAGCCTCAGAGTTACTGAATACTCTAGAGGAAAGAATGTGCAGAGAAAGCATAAATGGAGTTGTTGAATACTCCAAAAGACTTTGCCAGGTGGGCATTAAGTGAGTGCAAGGAGTGCATAAGAGAACTTTTCTTCGAGTTATGTGAAAAGAGTGTCAAGGAGAAGACACCCAAATATTTATTGAACACTTTGTAAGCTCAACAAGGATTTCTTTGAGTAATTACAAGGAGTGCACAGAGCCAATACTTATCTGAAGTATTGGTGAATTTTTGGAGAACACGAGTTGTTGAACACTATGGGAAAGATCTCTGCAAGTTTTCATTGAGCGAACACGAGTGTGTGATTGAACTTGAAATAGATCAAGAGTCTAGAGGAAGACCTGTGAAAGGAGTGCACCAGGACAACACTTCGACAAGTGTTGACAAAGTCTGAAGATTCAGACAAACGCAAGGAGTGCATAGTGTCTGCAAGGTGTACGTTGATAGAATCTATTTAGACTTAGAAGATTAGAAGATACAACGCAAAATTCACGCGGTATGAACATTACTCCAAGTTCAAAATCTCAAAGGGAGAGCACAGAGTGTGCCATGAGGGTACCGAAAGTTCCTTTGAAGGAAAGATGAGGGCTAGGACGCCTTTGGAATTTTGAGCTAGTTCACAAGATCATAAGTGAAAGTGCAAGTTTGCACGCAGAGCACAAGGAGGCGCCAGAGCCAAGGTCAAATTATGTTGGCAAATATCAACGAAGGATAGTGTTCCCAGAAGTGCAAATGAGACCCAAAGTAGCGAGCTCGCACAAGGTTGAAAGGTCACATCCTTTGAATATTTTTAAATTCTTCTAATTTAGAAGAAATCCAAAGCTCATGAGGAGGAGAGACAACAACCATCAGATCTATTTTTGGAAGAAATATAGATCGTCATATCAAGGTACAAAAAAAAGGAGGGGCATCGAGGTGAAGAAAAAAACCCAGCCATTGGATCTGGGTGTGTGGATTGATAGTCGTTGGATCAAGTTAAGTGCATGCAACTTTAACCCTTTTTATGTGCAAGGAGTGGGGACTCACTGAAGTCTCGAGGTCCCAAAGTTCTGAAGTGAATCAGAACCATCCATCATCTGAAGGGACAGGTGGAGAAAGATCATAAGGTTTGGGAGATAAATCTATGGGAGATCTGCGTGGAGCAGGGGAAAAATTCATGAAGTAGTAAAGGACAAAGTAAATCTGGACCATTGGATCTGGAAGGGTATGTGGCGAAGATCCACGTACTTTGGAGGAAAATAACTTTGACGAAAATTCTATGTGGAGTGTGCATAAATCCTGAAGTAGCAAAGTCCATCATGACCATCGATCTGGGAAGGACACATGTCACTAGATCATGGACTTCAGAGGAAAAGAAAGGAGGAAGTGGAGTGTTGACCCGAAGTAGTCTGAAGCTCCAGAGGTAAGATCCCAACCTAGTTGTCAGTTGCTTGGAAACGTGGCATAATATCCATCACTTTGGTGATAGGATTCTTCAGGAGAAATAGGAGAGTGAAATCCTAAAGGTCGTAAGTCTTGAAATCGAAAGTCAAAAGGAGCCTAGAAATTTACTTCAGAGAAAAGTTACTTCAGAGGAATTGAGGAGTGAAGACATGAGAACTCCCAAAGGATGAAGCGTCGAAGTCCATCAGAGCCATCCGTTGGAAAAGGATGTGTTGCGTAAGATCCATCACTTCAGTGGATTGACACTCCAAGAAAAAGGAGAGAAAAATGGGAGTTGACTGCAAGTTGTCCGAAGTGAAAGCAAAGGACACGCCTTGAGCATTAATCGAGGTAAGCACGTGGCACTCGATCTAAAGCTTCAGGTAAAGTTTACTTCTAGGGGGAAAAGTATTGGAACGTTTGGAACTCTTGAACACTGAACTTTCGAAGTAGATCATAGTTGTTAGCTGTCAGAGGAGTGAGGATCGTAGATTTGGTCTGGGTGATTTCGGCGATTCAAAATTTGGGGAAAAAGGTGTCATGTGCACTCAAAATTATTGAAGCCCAAATTCGTGAAGGGGGGTAGATGAAGGTCATAGCCCGAGTTCATATGATGGAAGGGGCCTAGCAGAAGGAGATAGGACATGTTATTTCAAAAAGGGAAAATGGGCTTAGCAGGAGCCCGTGTGTTTTCATAGAACCTGCGCCTTAGGAGAAAAGGGGCCTGTGTAACTTGATTTGGGTTTCAGTAGGGAGCCCAAAGAGATAATTCATATTATTCTTTTGACTGACCCTAGACCAAGAGGTCGATCAACCCCGAGGAGAGAGAGGGGAAAGGTTCTTTCTAATACCATGAAGTGGTATCAGAGTAAAAAATTTAGATTCTGTAAGCAACAACAGTCAGTAGACAACTAGGTGGGCCGCAAGGGAAAGTTGAAGGTGCTCTTAGTTGCAGGGTAACCAATAGAATTTCCAAGAGGGAAGACAGAGAAAGAGAAATGGTTGTTGAAGCCCATAAGAGTGGTCGAAGATAATACCACCAGAAGAAAAGAAAAGCAAAGATGGGCAAAGAGCTCGAAGAAATCTGAGAAGAGATTGAAAGGCTAACGCTGAAGATTTAGCAAGAAGAACAACTACGCTGGAGGTATGAATGGCCAATGAAGAAGAAAATAAAATGGCATGTACAAACATTATTGGCCAGAAGGAAGCAACAACAATTGAGGAGGTTGCTGAGGGAATTTGAAACCCTTAGTGACACAGAGAAAGTGGTTTACATTTGTGAAACCAAGAGTGGAGAGAGCCTCAGTGATGAGGAAGAGAAGACATCAACAATTGATATCATAGAATGTTAGGAGGGAAGAGGAGAAATCCCAGATTTCCAAGTGGGAAAGTCAAAAGAGATGAACTCAGAGGTGAGTTCATATCAGCAAGGAGTGATAATGGAGGAGGATCAGAGGAGCATTCTGATAATTAGGGGAATTCAAATATTCCTACCAATTAGCCGAATAGAGGCTAGTGCACAAATTTCAAGTGAAGTAGAAGAGAAAGGACAACCAATTGTGACTGTCATAGAGGAGGAGGAGAAGGAGAAGACATTGATGTCTTCCCTAGAAGAAAAAGAGGAGAATACAATTGAGTTGCTCATTCCATGGGAGAAGGAGTTGGATATGTTGGAGGATTAGTTGAAAAATCCAGAACTAGAGAAGGCCTGTCGGGGTGCATTCATGAAAAGAGAAGGAGTATACCAGCCTAAGGAGAAGTTGGAGGAAGCTGGAGTTGTACCAACAACATAGCTGACATAAGTCAATTTGTTAGAGGATATAGTTGAACATAAGTTCAATGAGGAGATTGCAGAATATGAGTCTGCAGTGAAGTGGCAAGTCAAGGCCACATGATATGAAGGTAGCATGGGAGATCAATTTGATCTTCCCTTTGATCAATATGAGGATATGCATCAGAGCATTCTGCAAAGAAGGATCCAGCCAATAGAGCAGCTAGAGGAGGTAGTAGAGGAGATAAGGAGGTTGATGTTGAGATCAACACAGGAGATTAATAAGGAGAAGTTGAGCAGAATAAATCCTGCAATAGCAGCAGGGAAGAAATAACAACAACATATCATAGGAGTGGGTGGACAACTCAAAGGGAGAGTTTGGGATAAATGTAGATTTCAAGACTGGAGCAGAGGGAGCCATGAGTAGGATCTTGTGATTTTACCAGAAGTGGAGTATGATGCAGGAGCATCCTTTCCACCTCAGAAGAGATCCAACATTCCAACACATCAAAGGACATTCAAGGAAGGGAGAGGCGCAACCCTCCCATTTTTAATTTTTAAATATAATATTTAATGAAATTAAATACTGTAAGGCTAGAAGAGCCAAGTCATTCATTTTCACAGGCAGTAGATAGAGATACCTTTAATGAGGTGTGAAAGGTACATATCTTGAGCTTTGCCTCGGATATGAGATGTACATGGTATTTAATTGAAATAAGCCTCAATAGTTAGGCACTGTAATTGGTGATTCAACACCACTAGTGTAGTTGGAAGGAAAGACTCAATGAGTCTCCTCTTGTATAAATATTTGTAGCGTATGCCCAACATAGGCTGCTGAAAGTTGATGAAAAAATAATTGTAATTCAAGGAGAGGAGAGAGGAGAGACTTAGTTGCAGTCCGAGCCTACACCCATTGTAAATAGACATTCATATTAATAAAAATACAACAATATTCCCTGCATATGATTATGTGCATGTTTCCATGTATTTGATGAATGTTATCTGTGTTTTTATGGGCATATATGTTTTAGATGTATGTGATAGGTTTTTATCTACAGGGTTAAGATAGAATTCTCTATCTTTGTGAGTTTGCTAGATTATTTATGGGTTCTTTAGGATAGAGTGAAAGACAAAGTAATGGAAATTCTGTAGCCAATGCAAGGAGTGTGTATCTCAACTCCGCTTTGAGTTCAGAGTAGAATGTTCTAGGTGGTCACACCAAAACATTTATAGACTCGAGGAGCCTTAGAATTACCGAATACTCTTGAGGAAAGACTGTGTAGAGAAAGAACATCCAGATTTGTTGAATACTCCAAAAGACTCTGTCAGGTCGGCATTGAGCGAGTGCAAGGAGTGAAAAAGATAACTCTTCTTCAAGTTCTGTGAAAAGAGTGTCAAGGAGAAGACACCTAATGAGTTACTAAACTCTCTATAAGCTCAACAAGGAGTGATTTGAGCAAGTGCAAGGAGTACACAGAGTCAATACTTATCTGAAGTATTGGTGAAGTTATAGAGAACCAGACTTGTTGAACACTCTGGGAAAGATCTCTACAAGTATACATTGAGCGAACGCAAGGAGTGTGTGATTGAACCTGAAAGAGATCAGGAGTCTGGAGGAAGAACTGTGCAAGGAGTGCACCAGGACAACACTTCGACATGTGTTGAGAAAGTATGAATATTTAGACAAGTGCAAGGAGTGCATAGTGTCCACAAGGTGTGTGTTGACAGAGTCTATTTCAAATCAGAAGCTTGGGAGAGACAGAACATAATTCATGCAGTGTGAACATTACTCCAAGTTCAGAAGCTCAAAGGGAGAGCATAGAGTGTGCCAGGAAAGAACCAGAAATTCCTTTGAAGAAAAGCAGAGGGTTGAGACCCCTTTGGAGTTCTGAGCAAGTTCACAAGATCAGAAGTCAAAGTGCAAGTTTGCACGCAGAGCGCATGGAGGCGCCAAAGACAAGGTCAAATTATGTTGGTGAAGCTCAAGGAGGGATAGCATTCCCAGAAGCACTGATGAGACCCAAAGTAGTGGGATCGCAAGAGGTTCAAAGGTCGCAGCCTTTGAATATTTGCAAATTATTCCAATTCAGGAGAAATATAAAGCTGAGGAGGAGGAGTGACAACAATCGTCATATCTGTTGTCAAAATCAATATAGACCATCATATCAGGGTCCAGAATGAAGGAGGGGTCTCGAGGTGAAGAACAGATCCCATGCATTAGATCCACGTAAGCGCTCAGGACTTTAACCCTTTTTATATGAAAGGAGTGAGGACTCGTCGAAGTCCCGAGGTTCCAAAGTTTTGAAGTAAATCAGAATCATCCATCGTCTGGAGAGATAGGTGGAAAAATATCATAAGGCCTGGGAGATAAAGCTCTGGGATATCTGCGTGGAGCAGGAGAAAAATTCGTGAAGTCGCGAAGGATGAAGTGAATATGGACCATTGGATCCAGAAGGGTACGTGGTGGAGATCCACGTACTTCAGAGGAAAATCACTTCGGCAAAAAGTCTGTGTGGAGTGTACAGAACTATCGAAGCGTGAAGTAGTGAAGTCCATCGTGACCGTCGATATTGGAAGGACATGCATCACCAGATCATGGAATTCATATGAAAATAAAGGAGGAAGCAGAGCGTTGACCAGAAGTAGTTTGAAGCTATAGAGGTAAGATCCCATCCTAGCCATCAGTTTCTTGGACACATGGCGTCTAATCAATCACTTTGGTGATAAGACATTTTGGGAGAAATAAGAGAGTGAAATCGCGAAGGTCGTAAGTCCCTAAATCCGAAGTCAACATGAGTCGTTGATGAATGGAGGGACACGTGGAGCATGGAAATTTACTTCATAGAAAAGTTACTTCGGAGGAATTGAGGAGTGAAGACATGAGAAATCCCAAAGGACAAAGTGTCGAAGTTCATCTAAGTCATCTATTGGAAAAATATGCGTGGCGGAAGATCCTTCACTTCGAAGGATTAACACTCTAGGAAAAAAGAGAGAAAAAGGGGAGTTGACTGCAAGTCATCCAAAGTGAAAGAAAAGGACATGCTTTGACCGTTGATCAAGGTGAGCACATAGCGCTCGATCCAAAGATTCGGGTAAAGGTTACTTCAGGGGAAAAAGGCATTGGAACACTCAGAACTCCCGAATACCAATTTTCTGAAGAGATAATTTAGCTCATTATTTTAAAATATTCTATACCGGGAGGTCGATCAGCCTCGAGGAGAGAAAGGGGGTCTACATCACTTCACCCAGCGATTCCCGAGAAAGTAGTAAAAATATTCTTAGTAAGGAAATGGGACCTATAAGATACATAAACACTCAAGGTACTAGTTGGTGGATAGGAGGTCTCATCATGAGCCGACCCTTTATGACCATGGGCATGTAGTGGTATGACACTACCACCTATCTAGTCACCAAACCAAAGTACTGTCTCTTGGTGGCATAACCAAGAGAAATAGGGTCTCATCGCAAGACAACCTTCTCATCTCTGTGAAATGAGTGTAGATAACACTATCACCTCTGGTCATTAGGCCAAGATAGTGGCCCTCAACTTTTCCCTTGAAGCAAAAAATAAAAATATCAAAAGAACTAAAGCTAAGAATAAAAAGAAATGAATGGGATAGGAAACAATTGCATTTATGATAAGGTGTAACTTTCCCTCTATAAAGACATTCACAAGTAAGGATTACATCTCCCTATTATTACTGCACCCCATGCCACCTCACACACTTATATTCCTTGGATTGGCTGCCACCTGGGAAACACCAAAAACTTAAGGAAGGTTAGCTCGAGAGGACACCTTGAGACCTCCTCGAAACCTAACTTGTCAAATTGCATAACATATTTGAGCATTTTTCTAGGTTAAGGGGTGTTTGATGCACATGTTTGGGTAATTTAATTATTGGTTTTGATTTAAATTCTATGGTCCCTATGACTTATGAACCCCTAGAGGGCGTACTTTTTGTTGCTACAGGACCTTGCCCGGTGGACAGGTACATATGAGGAAATTATTAGCTCAGACCTTCCTGAGGACTTAAATCCCATATATGGATGTTGCAACCCTAGAGAGGGGTATGAATACATTGAATATTTTCACTGGGAATAAAGAAGGAAATTCCCTTTGGAGGCACCCTGGAAGACCTAGACCCAGGGGGATCTTGCTTTTCCTTATGGATGTTGTCCATGAATTCCAATTTTGGCACAGGGGCAGACCCAGGGTTTAACGCTTCAACAATGCACCTACAAAGCCCTAACTACTGGCCCTTTCAACAACACCTGTGAAGCAGATGAAGTCTCACCCGAGGTAGAGGCAGGGGGGTTGTAGGACTCATGTGTCTACTACCAAGATGGGACATAGATCTGTGATCAAAACACTTAATAGATCACATATAAAAGAATATGTATTAGTTCTGGAACCTCATTCACATCACAGGTTAAACCCTTATTACAGATCAACGCAGTAATAATGCAGATCAAGTACTTTCCATCACTTAGCACATAGAGTTAGATCAGATCTATCATTTATTTACCATTGATATAGCACTAAGCATCCATATATATATCTAACATATATAAATATCAATGTACTAACATATAAACATCATAAATAATATTCACAACATTGCACAAAGCACATCAAACACTCGATATACGTGGTTCACCCCAGTGTGGGGCTACACCTACCAACTTCTTCTTCTTCTTTATTAGTCTCCAAGATTCTTACATTCATCTCCTCCTGTGCACAAATCCACAGAGCCCAACTTCGCACTAGATAGGTGATCTGCGCACAACGCACTAGATCCACCTTCCTCAAAATCAAGTCAAGGCACAGAGCCAACTCCTTAATAGCATAAGTCCTTACACGGTCTGTCTGTACAAAGTACTTACAACTTCTTGCATTGAGCCAATATTAACCTACTATGCACATAACCACTACTAGTTATGCACTAAGTCGATTCTATTACTTCTTACATCGCTTAGCTACCTATTTATACATTTACAAAAGGGCCTAAACATGGGTAAACCCATGGGTCAACATCCCATACCCATTACATAAACCCTAATAACCCTTTGCTTGGTCCACAAGCCCGCAAAACAAGTGCGATCCCACGATCTCATCTCCGCCTGGGCGCTCCATCTTTGACCAGCTCGTCGAAGTCCCCAAAATCGTCAAACGTGACCAATGTTTCCTCAAAAATTGGTCAAGGGCCAACATCCAAATATGTCACCATCATGACCCTAGATGTCACCCATCTAGGGTTTTCATTTGGAGGCAGTTGTGAGCTTGGTCGCACATGTGGGAATCATCTAGGGCCTTTTGAGAAGAAGCATTCTACAATATAGGACCAACTTTCCACCTTAGGAGCTCAATGTCACCCTAGAAGGGAATGACGTCACCCCTAGAGTGTCTTTAGATGATAATTAATTTTATTTATGCCAAATTTGGATTTTAATGTAAATTGGCTAGGTCGGCCTTAATTTTGACCTAAAATTAATTAAGAGTCAAAGTTTTGTATAAATAGAGATAAAGTACTCTCATTATATCATCATAATCCTAAAAAAAGAGGAAGAGGACTGAAATAGGTGCCCTAATTATCATTTATTGGATGAAATTGTCATGTGCACCTCTCTTTTGGAGTCTTCTACTTGCAGCTTGGATGAATTTTGGTGCAGTCATTTGGTAATCTAGTGTTTTCATGCATGATTATTCTTGGTGAAGTAAGTAAAATATGATTTTGTCATTACTTTTGAATGGTTATGGTATATTTTCTTTCTCATAATAAATATTATGAAATTGCATGCTTGATAAATCCTAGAAGTGAAGAACTTAAATTACTACTTCTTCACTTTTTATTTTCTACTTTTCCTAATTGGTTTATATTGACAAGCCTCTAAATCCCTAAAGTTCTATATATTTAGAGATTTTGATCAATTGTGATTGCATCCAACTATCTAAGAAGGAGGAAAACCACTACGGCCTAGAAGTGCCTACTCTCTAGTAGTTTATCTCCCCAAGGGCTGAATCCGAAGAAGACTTAAGTTACTACTCTTCCAAGTTTAATATTTTACTTGGATAATATAATCATTTTGTTGCTTACTCCAAATGCATCTTGCTAAAATTTTGACTCCATAACCCTTTAAAGGCACTAGTCCTCACACTCCCTTGTAGAGAGATTGTTGGCAGCTGTTTTGCATTTTTATCTTTTCCTTACAAGCTCCCCACATAAGGGTTTTTCAACCCTTAATTCTCATCGCAATATTTTAGATAAAACGACACTATTATTTTGTGCATTCACACACATGCCTTTCGTTTTCATTTTCACGACTGCAAGCCTGAAAACATTGAGTTGGAAGTCACGTCGATGGCATTAAAATCGTCACTGGATTATTATGAATACTCTTGTTCATGTGGTCATTTCACCTCTAATGGTTATACATGTGTCAAAACACCAAACCTTTATTCACATTGTATTTTTGTTGACATGGTTTCAATTTATAAATTCATGATGCAATCATTTTTGGTGTTTTTGATTAGATCCTTGATACAATGGTGGTTTGATGTTCTATTATCTTTGATCAAATTTCTTGGTGCAATGGTTTCATAGAACGCATACATTTTATGATCGAATCCTTGGTGCTATATTCGAAATGTTGTTTTGTTTTAAATTATACAAACACTATTGTTTGTGCAAATATTCAGGTCGACTTGTCGTGGTTTTCAATGGTTATTTGTTTGGCATATAATTTACATTGCTTTTAACACACACCAATAGTAATTTGAATCACCATAGCGCCGTCGGTTGTACATTTCGATATGAATGTTTTGTATGGGTTCGTTTTGTTCCACCACCCTTGCACACTTAGGCATTAATGCCTGCCTTGTATCTCGGGCTACCTCTGTTTGTTTCGGGGAAGCCTGTGAGCATTTGGTCCTGCGTATACCCTGTCTAACCCCCTCACCATTTACCCCGATTGTGTGCTCTCTCCTATGGCCCTTGTAGTGCGCATAGAACCAAATGGCATCCAAACGTTGTTTTTATTTGACAATGCTCGTGAGGACCTGGAGAGTAATGGCTGGTTAGTTTTCATCCACAAATTTGAGGGTTTCATCCTCGTGGTCGCCCAACAGTTTTCCCTCACGTTCGATGGATGTAGGGCCAAGGTTGGAGACATCCAGCTTGAACTGAATGAAGAATTCCTCAGTTCAGCCACAGGTTTACCAGATAAAGGGAAGAGGTGGTTTAAGAATTTGAAGGTGGACAAAGTGCCATAGCCTCTCCTGTTCACATCGAGGAAAATTGTCAGTTGTGACAGAGGTATGCCAACCACTGCCCTTAAGTCTAGGTGGCATGATTTATTAGCCATTGTTAAGCAATTCGTAACTTGCGAAGGTCGTTATGGTTTAGTGTTTCTTTACCATCTCCGGTTGCTTATGAATTTCATAGAATTCCCTTTGAATATGCCTCACTACCTCCTACGCAGTCTGTATAAAATGTCTAAATGATTTAAGAGGGAGAAGCCTGATTCTAGCCTCTTCCATCACTGCTTGATCAAAATAGTTATTGTTCATCATTTGAGGATGAGTGGTGATTGTTGGTAGCCTTCCTATTGAGGAATGGCTTTTCCACTTCTGAATGTAGTCAAGTGGACAAGACCGTGGTCACCGAGACCCTTGTTGGGCCTCCCGTGCCACCTCCTACCCTCCTACCCACTATCAAACCCTCGACCTGCCCCAACATTGACCTACCCGACACCGTACCCAACCCATGTTCGAAAGACAATACTAAGATTGTTAAGAGGCATGTAAGGAAGAAGGGCAAGGGAAATACCGATACCAACAGCAAGGGAAAGAAAGCTGCACGTTGGATATCTAGGTGTGCTTGGAACAAGCCCAAACAAAACACAGACCAGAAGCCTATTGTTTTGAGCGAGGATTCGGACTCAGAGATTGAATGCTTTTTGGCCGAGGAATACCCATATTCACATGGCCTCTATTCTGTTGAACCCTATGACTACGTATCCAACCTCCCACCGTGCCTCAAGGATGACCCTAACTTCCCGGGAATTAAGTTTGACAGTGGAACCCCTAGTAATTTAAAAGAACCCCCACCTGTAGTGGCTCGGCCCGATCAACCACAGTGTACTCAATGCAATTCTTGGCTCGAAGGTTACTACACAAATGTTCCTCTATTGCAATCCAGAATTAAATCCGTGGAGGAATGGGTTATTGTGTTGTCAAAGGAAAATGATAGGCTGCAAGCCAACGATAAGAGACAAAAGACCACGGGTTCTATCATCTTCAGAAATGTTGAGGCAACTACTGCCTTTGTTAACTCAAAGTTATCCTGACTGAATCATTTTCCTACAGCCCAGGTATGTTATTTCAACATCGATTTTTGAATGATTTGATTTGAATTAGCATAGCCGATTGTGTTTGCTCCGAATTAGCTCTATTTTGATTGAACCGATTTAATACGATTTTGTTGTTCTTGAATTAGTATAAACGATTGAATTGGATGTGAGTTAGTTTGATATAGTTCTGTTAGTTTTGAATTAAAAAATGATTCTGTTAGTTTTGTATTGATTCAATAATGATTTTGTTAGTTTTGAATTGACATAAACGATTGTGTTTGTGTTAAATGAGTACACAAGATTTGTTTGTTAAATCGATTATAGTCTGTTTTGATTGAAATTGATTCAAAAACGATTTCATTGGTTTTGAATTGTCAAAACGATTATGTCTATTTTGAATTGGTAATAAAAAAGTTGTTTGACAGATCGCATA
>SNQJ01S0060691.1:172759-186074 GCA_010110895.2 Picea sitchensis | reverse complement strand
ATTCTTTGGTCTTGGAACCAATTCCCAAGTGTCATTTTTCTCTATTTGATCCAATTCTTCATCCATGGCCTTATTCCAAAATTCATCCTTGCTGGCTTCTTCAAAAAAGTTTGGTTCAATTGTAGATAAGAGTGCTAGGTGTGCTTGTTCTGGTGAACAGATTATTCTTCTAGTCTCAACTCATGCATCTTTGTTTCCAATAATATGATCTGAAGGATGATTCTTCTGTACTCATTTTCTAGGTGTCTTTGGAGATACTTGCTAAACTTTCTCTTTTGTTTCTGTCAGATTCTCTTCATCTTCATCTTCTACTTCATCTTTTGCTTCTTCTTCAAAAAGTTTTTCCATTGATTTGTTTTCTTCTTCCTTTGATCCTGGTCTGCATGTTTCATCAATTGTTATGTTGATGCTTTCCACAACTTTGTTTAGTATTAGATTGTAACACTTGTATGCTTTCCTTGTACTCGAGTAACCAACAAGTACTCCTTTGTCCACACGAGAGTCAAACTTTCCCATTCAACCATCTTCTCTTTTGATGTAGCATTTGCTTCCAAAAACTATGAAGTGCTTCACATTTGTTGGTCTTCCTTTCCATAGCTCGTAGGGAGTTTTATCAGTGTTGTTTCTGAGCATTACTCTGTTCTGAATGTGAACTGCTATATTCACTGCCTATGTTCAAAATATATCTGTCAATTTGGAATCCATTAGCATTGTTCGAGCCATTTCCTATACTGTCATGTTCTTTCTTTCAACAACTCCATTCTGTTGAGGTGTCCTAGCAACAAAGAATTGCCTTTTTATTTCATGCCTACTGCAGTAGTCCATAAATTCCTTTGAAGTGAACTCTCCTCCATTATTAGATCTCAAGCATTTGATTCTTGAATCCATCTCATTTTCAATCATTTCCTTGTAGATCTTGAAGTTTTCAAAAGCTTTTGACTTGTTCTTGAGAAAGAAAACTACAGTCATTCTTGTATAATCATCAACTAATAACATAAAGTATCTCTCACCTTTTAAGACCTTTGTTGTATTTGGTCCAACTAGATTAGTATGCACAATTTCCAGTTGTCTTGTTGTTGAATATTCCTTTAATTTGAACCTGGTCTTTGTTTGCTTTCCTTGTTGACAATGCTTGCATAAAGTGTTGGTTGGTTTTGTGATCTGGGGCATTTCTCTGACTGTTTCTCTTTTGTTGAACTTGACAAGGTTATCAAAATGCATGTGACCCATTCTTTTGTTCCATAGCCAACTTTCATCTTCCTTTCCTAGACAACGCTTTTCATTTCCAATTTCACTTAACAAATATATGTTGTTTGAAGTTCTAGCAGCTGTACCGACCAATTTCCCTGAGCCTTCTCTTCTTATCTCACAATTTTATGAATCGAAAGTAACTTTATGACCTTGGTCACACATTTGACTCATACTTAGATGATTATGTTTCATATCTTCTACTAGTAGAACATTTTGTGCCTTTTCATTCTTATTCCCAATTCAGACTGTGCCTTCTCCAATGATTTTGGCTGAATTATCATTTTTTAAGGAGACCGATCCATTTCTTTCCTTTCGCAATGTAAGAAATTTGTCTCTATCACCTATCATATGTTTTGAACACCCATTGTCAACAAAACAACCGTGTTTCTTTTGCTTAGCTTGTAGAGAGATTGTGCATTCTTCTTTGCTATACTGATTTTGCTTTCTTATCCATTTCATTTTCCGAGGTTCTTGTCTGTGACTGTTGTTATTCTGTTGAGGTTCTTTAGGAGGGACTGCCATTTTGCAATCTTTGGCCACGTGCCCAAAATTATTACATTTGTAACATTCCACTTCAGTGCTCAAAGATTCAAACCTGTTGTAACTTCTTGTTTGTGTTTCACTAGGTCTTCTTGAATAACCCCTTTGTGTATGAATCTCAAAATTATTATTGTTCTTGTTGCTAGCTCTGCAATTCACAGCTTTATGTCCAAAATTATTACATGCATAACATAAACCAAAAAATATAGTTTGATACATGGGAGTTGAAGATCTTCTGAAAGGAGGTGCTCTGATGAATCCTTCTTCTTCTTGAGGCCTATATGTCTGTTCTTGATTCTGAAATCCAAATCTTCTCGGTGGAGGAGTGTCCCTGTAATCTTCCTTGTATATCTTCCTATCCCCTTTGATTGTTTCTGCATAACTTTTTGGATTTGTTTCTTTCTCTATTGTTTTGGAGCTTGATCCCTTTTCTGTCTGATTGTATCCAAGTCCAAACTTGTCAAGACGAGATTTTTGACTGCTGATAATGTCATCCAGAGCTTTTGAGCTATTCTGCATATTTTTCTTTTGAATATTGTTTCTTAGTGTGACAATCTCTGCTTCCAAGTTTCCAATGATCTTGTCCTTTTATTATAGTTGTTCTTTGAGTGATTCTTCAATTCTTTTATCTTCTTCTATTTGAACCTTCAATTTTGTGATCATTTGTTCTAGTTCTCGAGTGTCCTTTTCTTGTCTAGTTATGCTTGTAGTTTCTTGTATTTCTTATTTTATCTTCTGATAATTTCTATGGCACACATTAATTCTTCTTGATAGTCAACTTCTGCCTCTTCAATTTCGTCTTCAACTTCTTCATATCATTCTTCGTCTTCTTCATATTCTTCTTCGGAGTCTTCTTTGTCAGAATCTTTTGCTGTCATGAATAGAACTCTTCCTATCTCACTGTCACTAATTTCATCTCCATCTGATGATGAGATGTATTCTATGATGCATAAGCTTTTCTTGAAATATTTCTTTGTAGTTATTTTTCCTTTATGTGTGTGTTTTCCTTTTGAGTAACCTTCATCATTTATCTTTTTCTTATGAGGACATTTCTTAGAAAAATGATCAATACCATCACAATTAAAACAAATTAGAGGAAGCTTACCTCTATACCTACTGTTGGTTCCCTTATTCAGTCTTTTGACGAACTTGGCCACTTCTTCATCATCTTCCAAGATGTCGTTGCTGCTGCTATATTCTTCTTGTTCCTTCTTCTTTTTCTTTGATCTTTTGGATGCTTTGAAGGATGCTTCTTTTATATCTGGATTTTCCTATTCAGTTCTCATTTCATATGCTATGAAGATTCCATGCAGTTCATCCATGCTTATTGAGTTTAGATCCGATCTTTCTTCTAGTGCTGATATCTTAGGGTTGAATCTCATAAGAAGAGATCTTAGTACCTTTTGAAAAATTACAGATTCTTTGATTTCTTCTCCCAATCCTATGATTGAATTCATTGTTTCATCGACTTCTAAGAATTAGGCTGCAATATTCTCATCTTCACTTTTAGTTGTTCGAACTGACCTCTGTAAGTTTGAAGCTTTGCTGCTTTGACTTTTGTATATCCTTCATAAATATTTCGAAGCTTGTCCCAAATCTCTTTAGCATATTTAAAATGTGCAACTTTGGTGAATACCGTATCACTGAGACCATTCAAAAGTGCATTTGTAGCTTTGGAATTATTATCACCGAGTTTCATTACTTTTTCATTTGTTGGTGGAACTGCTGGTGTTGTGTATCCATCTACAATTGATTGCCAAACTTGAAATCCCTATGTTTGTATATATGTCTTCATCCTTATTCTCCAAAAAACATACTTCTTTCCATTAAATTGCGGTATTCCATTTTTATACAAGTTGGTACTTTCCATGATCCACCTTTCAGTGGTTAAACTGATTTCTGAAGGAACCTGCTCTGATACCAATTGTTGGATTACTGAGAGGGGGGGTGAATCGGTAATAACGTAATTATAATCATTTTTCTCCAAATAATCCAAGTGTTATATCAATGTAGAATTATTATGCAATAATGAGCAATAGGTAATGAGCAATCACACACATACACAATACACCAATGTTTTACGTGGAAACCCAAATTGGGAGAAAAACACAAAATATTTTTTCTTATATGTCTTGAAGAATTATATTCATTGGAAGCACCAACTTCCTTTGTTTTCCAAGTACAACTGGAAGGAGGATCCAACCCACTAGTTTCTCAGTCTACAATCTGAGGGAAGCTCCAACTCCCTAATTCTCTGGCTACAACCCCTTGTGTTTTCCGTCTACAATCGAAAGGTGGATACAACCACCTGTCCTTGCCCCATCCAACCACCCTGAAGTATAAGTAGAATGATGGAATCAATGTCAACATGTTACTGTAAGATATACAGTTGTACAACTATATCAACCTGTAGCATTAACCTATATCCAATCTGTACAACTGCCCTCTAATCAAACTGTACCTGAACTGAACATGTATCTACAAAAATACAATAGATACGTGACCTGTAGTGTTGTAGCCCACGTATGTACGCTACCAAACTGTTATGCAGCCTGCATATGCCTTCTGAAAACTAGGGTTTCCTTTTTCTTGAAAACTTATGATCCTCTGTAACTTATTTCACATAGGTTTGTAACCTGTTTGTATCCAGACTGTAACTGTACCCTGTGCATGCATCCTCATATATAATCTTTAATCAAGGAAAGTATGTCTCTCTCTATTCATGTGTCATATAGGTATGTGTAATCATGAACAAGTATAATATCCCTCACATGATCTTAGTCATCAACCCCTTTCTGATATTCAGTCTCTCAATACATCAACTACTACACAAATACAAGCTCTCAACCATGTACCAAAAAAACCCTTAGCCATATGTCAAGAAATAGAAGATGTGCCTCACAAGAAGTATCAATGATGAATATACTAACAGTGTCTTTCTGTAGATATGACTTATGTAGAAGATTCCATGAAGCCAGTAGTATCTCTAGGGAGAATCCTCAAATATCCATTACCATTCCTCATGCATACATCAAAATCCAACTATTCATATAAATAAGACATACCTTTTGAACCAATTAACGGATCTGATGTATCTGAGCACTTTAGACCTTCCTGGGAGCTTGATCTCAGAATCTAGAACCTCTGCATCTTCATCTCTTCAAGTTTCCATGTATTTACCAACATGTACACACCTTGTACACAGACAGCCTGTGTATAACTCAGCATGTACACAACTTGTACACAGACAACCCGTGTAAACCTTAAAAAATTGGGTTCTGCTATAATTCTGAGAATTTCGCCGTCAACCCTTCGTGCTACCTCAGACATTCACCACTTTAGATGTATCCACAAGTATTTACAACAAGCTTTACACAAGAAAATATATATACAATATGTACAAGTGTGTGTATAATCAGTGATCTTTGGCTCTTACTTATATCTTCATGTAGCCTTACACTTTCCTTATTTTAGGGCTTCTTCATTTAAAATAATTTCTTTTTCAAAGCACTTTGACCCTTGGGGGCTTCTATAAAACTTATGAGGGGTTCTCCAAATTCATATGGTCATAAATCTATAACCGTGAGGAGTTATGTGACGTTCCACATACCACTGGAAATGACATGACAAGCACTATCCATCTAGGATAGTTTCACTGAAAAATTCATTGTCCTTCACGTCATTATTCCTCAAATAATCATGGGTTCTCTCACTCCGCAAAGCATCTTTCCATGAGGGCTTTCACCATAAGGGGACCACTTTGGAGTTCATCCATTTTTACTTCCTATAAACCATGAAAAGACAATAATGAGTCATCTTTACATCAAAAAAAATTGGGCCCATTACCCAAACCTTGTGCTACAGGGCTTTCTTCAAGGGTTGACATCAATGAAAACCAACCTTAATCAATAATCTCCCCCTTTGGAATTGATGGAAAAACTCTGATACAATACTGAAATCATATCACTCATGCCCCCCCTGGAACCATGCCTCTATCCTCTGTATCTGATAAATATGCTCCCCCTGGAACCATGCCTCTGTCCTCTACATCTGATAAATCTCTCCCCCTTTGTCATCAATGGCAAAGGTATCTTTCCATCCGGGCATGCTCCCCCTGGCTGAACTGTCCTCTTATGGTGCTTCCTCGTGTAAATCTAAGACATATAAGATAAGCATTCAAAAAGCATTCATTTTGGAGTAGAAATAACTCCAATTCTCTGGCGAAGATATTCAAAGGATTCCCATGGAAGTGGTTTTGTGAAGATGTCTACCACTTGTTCTTTTGTGCCCACATACTCAACTCTGATGTTCTTTTCTGCAACTTGCTCCCGTAGAAAGTGATACTTGATTGGAATGTGCTTCATCTTGGAGTGCATCACCGGGTTCTTTGAGATACTAATGGTGCTTGTATTATCACAATATATTGGAATGGGCTCATCATACTCAACCTGTATATCTGTCAGAGTTTGTTTCATCCAAAGAACCTGTGTACAACATGATGTTGCTACAATATACTCTGCCTTGGTTGTAGATAAAGATATTGATGAATGTTTCTTGCTTAGCCATGATTCTAAACACTCACCCAAGTAGAACGTTGCTCCACTGGTGCTTAGTCGCTCATCAATACAACCCACCCAATCTGCATCTGTGTAGGAAATAAGTGATAGGTCCTTTCCTTTTGGATACCATAATCCAAACTCTTTTGTTCCTTTGAGATATCTCAAAATCCTCTTCACTACTAACACATGTGACTCCTTTGGTGTTTCTTGAAATCATGTCACCTGTCCAACTACCTGCATTACATCTGGTCTAGATGTTGTCACATATAGTAGGCTACCAATCATTGACCTGTATTGCCTCTGATCTGTAGATTTCGAATCATCATCTTTGCTCAACTTGCAATGGGTTTTGTTTGCATAGGGGCAGACCCAGGGTTCAACGCTCAAGAGCGCACCAACAAAGTCCTAACTACCAACCCTTTCGTCAACACCTGCAAAGAAGATGAAGTCTCACCCGAGGTAGAGGAAAGGGTGGTTGTAGGACTCAGGTGTCTGCAACCTTAGTTGGGACATAGATCTATGATTATCTTGCTTACAACACATTTAGCATAAGTTATCTCCTAACATACATTCATTAATACACTTTGAAAAAATCGAAGAGCACCGCAGTAATTACTCAGATCTAGCACTTAGAAATGATAAACATGTTATACTCAATAGATTAAGAACTTAGCATCTTATGTATCATATCTAGCATGCATTCATATCTCATAAGCACAAAGAATCAATATATCTATCTAAACATATTAGAGAACTTAGCAAGAGAGAGACAAGCACATCGACACAATACACAGAGTTACCGTGGTTCACCCCCACCCTGGGACTACGTCCACAAAGTCTTATTGATATTATCTTGGTCAAGAAGTTACAAAATAGAGCTTTAATGACCCTTACTTCGCACGGGACAGAGGATCTATGTAGCTCGCTAGATCCCTCTTGCTTGCACTCAACACAAATCCTTCTACAGTCTCTCGCAGAGACTTACACTCAGCTCTTCAAGTCTTACACAAAATGCACAAAGCCTTACGATACTTGATCACACAGATCCTGCTACTAGCACTAAGCCTTCAAGATCCTGCCCCGCATAGGACAAGAAATCTGTGCAGCTTGCTAGATCCTCTTTCCCCGGGTAGATCCAAGCACTAAGCCTTCTCACACTCTGTGCACTCAGCACTTATTACAACATGCACAAAGCTCTTACAGTCACACAGACTTCTGATCACATAGATCCAACTTATGCACTAAGCCATTGAATAGACAGGGCCTCCTTTCTTACATGGCCTAGACCTCTATTTATACATAGAAAAAGGCCTAAGCAAGGGCCGACATCCCTTTCCCGTTACAATATTCCCAACAAAACCCAAAAAGGTTCCACAAAAGGTGGCGAGATCCCATGATCTCCACTTTTCTATGCACTCCATCTTCGATAGGTAGTCAAAGTACCAAATGGTCATCTATGACCAAGTATTCCTCAAAAATTGGTCAAGGGCAAACAATCCCCCAACACTCACCTGTGACTCATCCCGAGTCACTCTTCTTTGGGTAACTCTGCCTCAAATGCCTCGAGATTCACTTGAGATGCTTCAACCTGTTTCTTTTCTACTGCTTCTTGCTCAGCAAACTCCTAAATGAGTGCATTACTAAATGGGCCTTCTAAGCGCTGCTCTGCTATGTTCACGACCTGTTCTAGGTCTGTCCCTTGGCTCTCAATCTCTAAGAATAGTTGACATGCCCTATCCTGCAAAGGTTGAAGTTGCTGCGTCACTTCCATGACCTTTCTCTGGATCATATGAATCTGCTGCTGCATGACACACTATTCGTGGGACCTCTTCATTTTCTCTATGGTCGGTAGGGCCTTCAACTGTACCTGTAACTTCTCGGCTTGGTACTTCGCCTCCTAGAGATGTGACTCCAATTTATGCAGTTTAGAGTTCTCGGATAGGTTCTCATGTATCTGTGCACTTCTACTACTTAATTTCTTACATTCTTCAGTGAGTGCCTTAATCCTTTCTACTGTACTTCGGGCATTCACTTCTCGTTGGTCACGTTCTTCTTGTGGAGTACTTGGTATAGCTTGGATCTCTAGTTCTACTACTCTTTGTTGCAGTTATTGAATGACTTCAAAAAGCTTCATTACTTGGTGTTCTATGGGTTCTTCTACGTTATGTTCTAATCTAGTCACAGAGTGAAATGCTCTGTTGACTGCTTCTTCGATCCCGATCTGCTTCGCGAGAAGCTGCTCCTTTTCTTTCTGGATTTTTGCTTGGTCTTCTTCAAATTTCGCTAGGATGGAATCCTTCTCTTGCTGCGCAACTGAGCGCTGCTCTATGATTTCCTCCTGTGCTTTCTGTAGGGCCTATGTAACCTGTTCTATTTCTTCTTCTACATTTTGAAGATGAACTTCAACTATGTTGGCGATCTTATGGAGTTGAACTGATTCATCTCCCTCTTCTATTGTTCCTTCTAGCATAGGCGTCATAGGTGCTGCACGACTAGACTGAAGTGATCACTACACTCCTCAGAGCTCGATTTCAATTATGTTGTACATCGTTTCTTGCTTGGCCTCCTGCTTTTTTGTGATCTCTTCTATAGCTTCATTCGAAGTCATGAGGATAAAGCTGAAGGCATCTGGATTGAGCGTGGTCTTCATCTTGGTCATGGTCGCTTTGGCTTTCTTCTTAACGGAAGACTTCAAAGGTGCCCCTTTTATTTTCTTTAGAACTTCGACTTCATCTTCTGGTTGTTGTTCAACTTCTTCTAGGTCTTCGTTGTTACCTTGTTCATCTAGTGTGATGGAAGCTGTCTTTATAGAGAGGCTATCCACATCTTGAACCTCTTCATTTTTCTTCGTCTCCTTTGCCTTCTTTGTCTTCTTTGTCTTACTAGGCCCAGGTGTGTCCTGCACAACTTCTAGGCTACTGATATCTGAAATATCCATTGGATCTACTACAACGAGGAGGTCCACCGACCATTCCTTGGTGATCTATTCAAGGTATTCTTCTATTAGTTTATAATAGGACTATAGTTGTTCCTGGTTCTCATTAGTGCGTGGAGTTAGGTATATGAAGTGGTGGTCTGCACTAAACTTCATTAAGGGTCTGAATCTGTGGAGTGTGTTCAGAGTAATGCGAGGTGTGGTTTGTATCGTGGTCTTCAACTGGATGTAGTATCTATGAAAGAGGGTATTCGACTGCCATTGCCTATTCATATCTGTCATGTACTGTAATGTACTGAACTTCGCAACCAATGGTTCAAACGATAGGGTTTCAGGAAAAACGACATCCTCCAGCATCTCCCATGCTATGAAGGCGATCAGGATGAGAAGCCAGCTGAAGTGGAACTCATATCCTTGGTATTGTGCTTCTGTGCAATCCAATTTGATTTGATCCGCTAAGTACTTCGACCAGTTCATTTGGACTCCTTCTACACATTTTCCTGCGAGATCAACTACAAACCTAGATACTTGCATCGGTTTGTTCTTGCGAACTAAATTTCATGTGATCATCTGACAGGCGAGGCACACTGTGCCACTGTCAATAGAGGTTACCTTGTAACCTTGCATGCCTTTTTCAACATTTCCATAGGCCTCTTTAATCTTCTGTGAAAGAGTGCGATCCGCGGTCTTTCCAGGGTAATAGTCTTGCGGGTCAGGGCCCTAGATGCTCAACCTGGTGATCTAATTGATCAGCACCGGATCAATCATTATATGCTGGTTCAACCAGAGATATCCTCCATGGTAGCTTTCCAGTAGCAATTTTACGCAAGTGTTCACCTTTTGGTGCTTGACAAAGTGTGGAATCTTCATTACATTAAGTAAGGTGGACTACTCGAGGTTCATCATCCATTGCTGAGGGATGATCTTGGAATTCTTCCCCTTTTTCATCGTCAGATACTTGTGCGGGGCAAGCATATTGTAGGATTTCCGGTCACCAAGGTTGAAGTCGCAAAACTTCAATGGTGCGAGCTTGGTCTGATCAGTGCGAATTGTGCGCACACCCTTCGGTAGGTACGCAATGATCATAGGATAGTCGTAATCTCAGGGCACACTGTCACGGTTGATTTCACCTTTCATAGGAGGTATGTAAGAGGGCAAGCTGCTTGGGATCAATTTAGCGTTCGCGATGTTATCTCTATGTTTAGTACGTTTCTCAGTGGTCTGTCAGGATGGTCTAGCTCGAGCAGTGGATGGAGACTCTACTACTCCTCTTGATGAGGCTTGGACTCCGATGGACATTCCTCTTTCTCACATAGCTCTTTCGGTTCTTAAGATAGTGAGTACTTCTCTCACCGATTGTTCTGCTACGCTAAGATCGTCGAACATGTAAGCTCATGATCACTTTCTCAGGTTGTCAATGGGATGAAGGTACCGTAATCGAGTAAAGAGAAAGGTGGGGTAGTCACTATTCCACAATGTGGGTATTCTGTGAGCTCAAGTTCTCAATTGGCAAAAGTGTCTTCCGGGCATGGCGTGACGGAATAAGTAAGTAAAGTTGTAACAGACTTCTTGTAATGGATAGGAGGGTCCATTAACTCTTGATCTGTCAGTTATGGTGTAGTCTAACGGTCAGGTAACAGGTCATAACTTTCTTCCGAGCTGTTCGGGCCATCAATGGAATGGGTATATCATCTTCTAACAGTTATATTACTTCATTATGATGAAGCTCAAATTCTTCATGTTTTCCTCCTACGTGGTTTCTTCTGGAATGTTCTGTAATTTCTCCAACTTCTCTTTCTTCTTCATGAGTTTTCTAGCCTTCTTCCCAGTGAGCTTCATCTCGGCCATCCTTTTTTCATTCTGATTCTTTTCTTCTCTTGGCATGGTAACTTCGCAATTCTTAGATTCTTTCTTCATATCCATGGGTATTACTTGTCCAACATATTTTTCAGTCCTCTGTGGTTCTTCTAGCGTTCTGTCAACTTCGTCATCCAAGTTCCTAGGGTCAAGAACCCTTGATTTGTTCTCCCGTTCTTCAATCAACTGCATGATCCTTCTAGTCATGAAGTCTCTTAACTCTTGTCTCTGTTGTTCTAGGTCCTTTTCTGCTTCCTGTTTTCTAGCTTGATCTTTCTCAATCCAAGGTTTACCAAGTAACATAGTAAACAGGGTGATGTCCTCCACGAACTTAAAAATCTCAAAATCTTCTTCTGCTGAAGCTCCATGAGCATTCATAGATATCTGAGTGAGCTTTCCACATAGGTTTACCAACTTTCCTCTGAATAACCCTATTCCTCCTAATGAAGGGGTCATGTTAGGTCTTCCTATATCATTCCAGGTTCCTTCTGTCATAATGTTCACCGGTGTTTCTTCATCCAAAACACAGTCAATGTCGAAGTCTCCTATTCTCGCTTCAATATGTTCTTTCTTCTTGAATATTTCTAATAAACTGAGGTCTCTGTGATCATTAAGGGTTTCTTTCATTTTCATCAATACTTTCTCTGATTTTTTCTGGGGTTCCTCTATAATCTGAGTCTCTTGATCTCTTGCTTGCTCTATATTCATCTTTTCAAGTATAGCAATCATTCTAGGGAAATACGGTACTTCATGGTCCATAGCCTTACAACAAAGACAACTGGGTCTTCTCCCAGGACATTCCTTAGCAAGATATATGGGCCTTCTGCAGTTGTAACAAAGAGTTAATCCTCTCTTTATCTTCAATGATCCCCAAATTTTCATGTACTGTGTGCTAGGATCATAACGATTAGCCTACAAAAATTTCTTTCTAGGATCTTGCATCCATTGGTTAGTCCCAAAATTCTTTCTATGCATAGGTATAACATATCTATCACTATACTTATCAAATCTATTCATATCAAAATTTGTTTCATCTATTATTGCCCTAGTTTTGAAGCTAGAATAGAATCTATCAAACATACCTAGATTCATGCTTTAGAAACAAAAAATTTCACTTATATTACTTCTACAAGGCACAAAGATTCTAGATATAAGACTTTTAACTACGCACTAGGGAAACAAATATACACACAGAGCTTATTTTTGACAAAGCTTCTTCTTCTTCAGTTCCCAGCAATCATAGTTCCAGGTCCCAACAACGGAACCATTTGTTGGCACAGGGGCAGACCCAGGGTTCAATGCTCAAGAGTGCACCAACAAATCCCTAACTACCAGCCCTTTCGACAACACCTGCGAAGCAAATGAAGTCTCACCCGAGGTAGAGGCAGGGGTGGTTGCATGACTCAGGTGTCTGCAACCTTAGCTGGGACACAGATCTATGATTATCTTACTTAAAATGCACTTAGCATCAGTTATCTCCTAAAATACATTCATTAATACACTTTGTAGAAAGCACAGAGCACCGCAGTAATTACTCAGATCTAGCACTTAGCAATGATAAACAGGTTATACTCAATAGATTAATCACTTAGCATCTTATGTATCATATCTATCATGCATTCATATCTCATAAGCACAAAGCATCAATAGATCTATCTAAACATATCAGAGAACTTAGCAAGAGAGAGACAAGCACATCAACACAATACACAGAGTTACCGTGGTTCACCCCCACCCTGGGGCTACGTCCACAAAGTCTTCTTGATATTATCTTGGTCAAGAAGTTACAACACGGAGCTTCAATGACCCTTACTTCGCATGGGACAAAGGATCTGCACAGCTCGCTAGATCCCTCTTTCTTGCACTCAACACAAATCCTTCTACAGTCTCTCGCAGAGACTTGCACTCAGCTCCGCAAGTCTTACACAAAATGCACAGAGCCTTATGATACTTGATCACACAGATCCCACTCCTAACACTAAGCCTTCAAGATCCTACCCCGCATAGGACAAGAGATCTGCGCAGCTCGCAAGATCCTCTTTCCCCGAGTAGATCCAAGCACTAAGCCTTCTCACACTTTGTGCACTCAACACTTATTACAGCATGCACAGAGCTCTTACAGTCACACAGACTTCTGATCACATAGATCCAACTTATGCACTAAGCCATTGAC
>SNQJ01S0060691.1:159174-169216 GCA_010110895.2 Picea sitchensis | reverse complement strand
GGGGTGAATTAGTAATAACGTAATTATAATCCTTTTTCTTGAAATGATCCAAGTGTTATATCAATTTAGAATCATTATCCAATAATGAACAATAGGAAATGAACAATCACACACATACACAGTACACCAGTGTTTTACGTGGAAACCCAAATCAGGAGAAAACCATAGAATTCTTTTTCTTATATGTCTTGAAGAATTGCATTCATTGGAAGCACCAAATTCCTTTTTTTTCTAGCTACAACTGGAAGGAGGCTCCAACCCCCTATTTTCTCAGGCTACAACCTGAGGGAAGCCCCAACTCCCCAATTCTTTGGCTACAACTAGAAGGAGGCTACAACCCCTTGTGTTCTCCGTCTACAATCGAAAGGTGGCTACAACCACCTTTCCTTGCCCCGTCCAACCGCCATGAACTATAAGTAGAATGATGGAACCACTGTCAACCTATCACTGTAAGATATACTGTTGTACAATTGTATCAACCTGTACCACTGACCTGTATCCAACCTGTACAACTTCCCTGTAATCAAACTGTACCTCAACTGAACATGTATCTACAAAAATACAACAGATATGTGACCTGTAGTGTTGCAGCCCGCATATGTACACGTCCTATATGTTATGCAGCCCACGTATGTATGCTACCAAAATGTTATTATCCTGTGTATGCCTTCTGAAAACTAGGGTTTCCTTTTTCTTGAAAACTTATGATCCTCTGTAACTTCTTTCACATAGGTTTGTAACTTGTCACTATATCTAAATTGTAACTGTACCCTGTGCATGCATCCTCATATATAAAATTTACTCAAGGCAAGTATGTCTCTCTCTATTCATGTGTCATATAGGTATGTGTAATCATGAACAAGTATAATATCCCTCACATGATCTTAGTCATCAACCCCTTTCTGATATTCAGTCTCTCATTACATCAACTACTACACAAATACAAGCTCTCAACCATGTACCATAAAAACCCTTAGCCATATGCCAAGAAATACAATATGTGCCTCACAAGAAGTATCAATGATGAATATACCAACACTGTATTTTTTTATATCTGACTTATGCAGAAGATCCCATGAAGCCACTAGTCTTTCTAGGGAGAATCCTCAAATCTCCATTGCAATTCCTCATGCATACACCAAAAACTAACTATTCATAGAAATAAGACATACCTTTTGAACGAATGGATGGATGTGATGTATCTGAGCACTTTAGACCTTCCTGGGAGCTTGATCTCAGAATCTAGAACCTCTGTATCTTCATCTCTTCAAGTTTCCATAGATTTACCAACATGTACACACCTTGTACTCAGACAACCCGCGTATAACTCAACATGTACGCAACTTGTACAAAGACAAACCTGCGTACACCTCAGAAAATAGGGTTTTTCTATAATTCTGAGAATTTCACCGTCAACCCTTCATGCTACCTCAAACGTTCTCCACTTCAGATGTATCCACAAGTATTTACAACAAGATTTACACAAGAAAATAGATATACACTATGTACAAGTGTGTGTCTAATGAGTGATCTTTGCCTCTTATTTATATCTTCATGTAGCCTTACACTTTCCTTATTTTAGGAATTCTTCATTTAAAATAATTTCTTTTTCAAAGCACTTTGACCTTTGGGGGATTCTATAAGACTTATGAGGGGTTCTCCAACTTCTTATGGTCGTGACTCTCTAACCGTGAGGAGTTATGTGATGTTCCACATACCACCAAAAATGACACGACAAACACTATCCATCTAGGATAGTTTCACTGAAAAATTCATTGTCATTCATCTCATTATTCCTCAAATAAGCATGGTTTCTCTCGCTCCACAAAGCGTCTTCCCTTGAGGGCTTTCACCATAAGGGGACCACTTTGGAGTTCATCCATTTTTACTTCTTATCAACCATGACAAGACAATAATGAGTCATATTTACATCAAACAAACTTGGGTCCATTACCCAAACCTTGTGCTACGGGGCTTTCTTCAAGGGTTGACATCAATGAAAACCAAACTTAATCAATAACACACACATACACAATCTTGATCTCAAATTATATAGGAAGAACCACAAGCTTTCCATACACAAGATCATAGGGGGTGAACCCTGTATGTTCCTCCAGGTGGTTTGGTAAGCCCAACGGGCCTCTAGAATCTTGCCAACTTAGTCCTTGTGATGCTGCTGAATTGTTTCAGTAAAAATGGCCTCCAGTACTTTGTTGGTGACCTCCACTTGTCCATTTTACTGAGGGTCATATGGAGTATACCTCTAGTGCTTGATCTTGAACTGCTTAGTAATGGACTGGATAAGATGAGAAGTGAACTATTTCCCTTGGTCGATAAAAAATTCTTTGGGGACTCCGAAGTGAAAATAAAATTCCTCATATAAGAAGTCAACCACTACTTACGTAGTAGCATTTGGCAGGGACTTAGATTCAACCCATTTGGTTAGATAATTAGTGCACACTAAGATGTACACCTTTTTTCTTGATGACGGGTTGATCGACCCTGTAAAGTTGAGGGCCCATTTTTCAAATGGCTCCACCAAAACTCGATATTGGAGTGGAATCTCATTGGATTGAACTAGTGAACCCATCCTATGAAACTTGTCGCAGCTTCTAACATATTTCTTGGCATCTCGAAATATGTCAGGCCAATAATACCCCAAATGCAATACTTTATTTGAATTTCCTTTTTCAGTGAAGTGACCTCTGCACAGTTCATCATGGAAGGCTTTCAAAATATCATAGATCTTTTCCTCTTGAACACAATGTGAGACAATATGACTTGGCCAAGTGTAGAAGAGGTATCCTTCGATCCACGAGTACATAACACTATGTCGGATGACCCTTTGGAAATCTCTTGGTGAAAAATGTTGTGGAAGTTTTCATGTAGCTAGATAGTTAGAAATGTCTGCAAACCAAGGTGTGTTAGTAGACAAAGAAAATAGATGTTCTTCTAGAAAAGTGTCTTCTACATGAATGGATTCTCCTTCTTTAGTAAGCCTAGAGAGGAAATCAAAAACCACATTTTCCTTCCCTGGATTGTTGAGGATTGTAATGTTGAACTCCTATAATAAAAACAATCATTTGGTCACTCTTCCATTAGTGACAGGCTTATTGATGAGATAACAGATGTAGAGTGGTCAGTATGCACAAGTAAAGAGTAACTGATAATGCAATGACACAATTTGTTAATGGCATGTACAACAACAAGAAACTCTTTCTCAGTTACAATATAATTTTGTTTAGCGAGAGTGAGATTCTTACTAATGTAGTAAATGGAATAAGGTCGTTGTTCCTGTTTTTTCACCAACATAGCTCCAATAGATGTATCCAAAGCATCTATAGAGACATGGAATGTTAGGGACCAATTTGGGCCCTGCAAGACTAGTGCAATTGATAGTTTCTCCTTGAAGGATTCAAATGAAGTTTGACATTGAGCAATCTAGTAGAATTGCACAGTTTTTGTAAGTAACTAAAATAGGGGTGATGCTATCTTAGTAAATTTTTCTATGAACCTTTGATAGTATTTTGAATGTCCTAGGAAACTACAAACACATTTCTGGGTTATTGGGATTGAAATATTGAGGATAACTTCTATATTGGTAGGGTCTACTTGGATTCATACGGGTGATATGTGGTGGATTAATACAACTCCCTCAATGTGGAGCATGTGAAATTTTTCATTTTTGAGAGAGAGGTTCATCTCCTGACATCTGATTAGAAATTTATCAAGACTATTTAAGGATTCCTCAAACATATCTACATACACGATAAAATCATCCATATATATTTCTACATAATCATTGGTCAAGTAAGAAAATATCCCGAGGAAAACCTTTTGGAAGGTAGTTGGAGAATTACATAATCCAAATGGTAGCATCCAGTAAGAATAATTTCCCCAAGGGCAGGTGAGGGTAGTTTTCTCTTAGTATTCAAGGGCGATCTGAATTTGAGTGTAGCCATTGAATCCATCAAGAAAAGAGAAAATTTTATTTCTTGCTAGGGTGTAAATAACTTGATAAATGAATCTAAATGGAAATTAATCCTTCAAGGTGGCATTATTAAATTCTCTATAGTCGACACACACACACACCATTTACCATTCTTCTTTGGCACAATAACTAAGGGTGAAACCCACTTACTACTGGAAATAAGGTAAATGAAGTTCACATCAAGGAGATTTTTAATATCTTCTTTCACTGTCTCCTTCAGAGTAGGATTCATCCTTTGATGAGACGTCCTGATGGGTCAAGAATCCTCTTTAATATAGATATGATGAGTACATAGGTTATGGTGGATCCCTTTCATATCAGTATAGTCCTAAGTGAATGCAACATTGTTCTTTTGTAGCATATTGATAAGTTGCTCTTTTTGAGAAGGATCTATTTTAGCATTGATATTCAAGGTATTCCTAGGATGGATTTCGACAGATGAGATTTGATTCTTGGATATAACATCTAAATGAACCAATTTGTCAAGTTGTTGTGTCAATTTGGTCAGTGACCAAGTTTCTTGAGAATGTTTCCCCAAAATATGATCAAGGGATGAATGGTTGGATATATAAGGATGTGTTATGAAAGTACAATTATGATCATCCTTAGTGTCTTCTCGAAAGTTTAAGTATTGGTCAAGAGTTAAGACACGCTGGGTGGTTTCTTTGACACTATCTTCAAGCCAAGGGGAATTCTTTGAGTCAGAAGAAAGTTTAACAAGGGGATATAGGGTAATATTTTTAGTGGAACTTCCATGAGAGATGGTCATATCCCCTTATATGCAACTAATGTATGCATCAATAGTAGCCAACCATGGTCTACCCAAAATTAATGGATATCCCCCTAGACTGGATTTTGGCTGCAGGACCATAAAGTCTGCTAGGTATTCCCTTGAATCTACATAAACAACTATATATTCAAGTATTCCCTCAAGATTTATGATAGATATATGTTCTAGATTGAGGACTATAGGGGTTGTTCATAGACCAGGTAATTGAAGATTTTCCATTGTCTCCTTGGTCATAACATTTATAATTTCCCCCAAGTCAATCAAGGTATTGGAAATGGAAGTGTTGTTTATGTTAACATTAATGACCGGACTTCCTAGGTCCATGTATTTGGCCACAAATATTTTCCCTGGCATTTGATTAACCAATTTCCCTATTACATGGATAGTTTTGGGGTCCTTCTTCTTCCTGCTTGGCCTCCTCAAACACATTTCCTGAACAACCTTAACATAGATCAGGGCATTCTTAATGTCTTGAAATAAATTATTCTTAACACACACATTTCTAAGTTCCTTTAGAAAATCAAACTCTAGTTGTGTGGGGGACTTCTCTATACACAGTCTTTAGGGATATGGGGGAGTTGGAACTAATTCTCTTGTATATTTGTTTTTTGGAATGGTAGCCTAGGCTTTTGAAGAGGAATTAGTGATCTCAATATCTAGTTCGGTAATAATTTCCTCATCATCTTGTTCTTGGATAATGGGGATAGTATGATCATGAACCAATTTTCCCGAACATAGATGAATATCCTTACAATCCATGGGAGAAATGACATATGTTGGAAAATGGGGTACTTAAACATTGCATGTGGGTTGTACTAATTTATTATTCGGGTTAGGTATGGGATGGGAAGGTAATTTTGATGGTCTTTGAGGAGGATGGTTGGATGGTAATTGTAGTTGTGTTCGTTGTTGGAGTGGTGAGTGGGACTAAGGATAATATTGTTGGTTTTGAGGAGGAAAGGTTCCAAGTGTGTAGGCCTTCACCATCCCTACTTCTAGGGATGGTTTTGAACATGGGTAGGTGTTGAAACTTAAATCCGTTAAGACCAAAATGGAAACCTCACAAGGATGTAAATCCCCCTACGTTTTTATAGAGGTGGTAATCCTCTTTAGATTTTCTTGGGATTTCTAAATATTCAGAATGTGGGACTTGATAGAAGTCCATCGTAGTATTTCAAATAAATATAAATATTGCAAGAAAATAAAAGGAAAATTATTTTGTTTTATTTTTAAAGAAAGTTTCTGAGAAAGGACCAAGAATCATACACTCCACACATTTAAAAGAAATAATCAAAATTTCCTCACATCCATCATAGTTTAAGATAAAGATTTATGATCACATAAAATAAAAAGAAGATAATCCACATGCATAAGAGAACTTTAACAAAGTGGACACATGGGAAACTCAAATAAATATAATGATAGATCAACCTCAAATACTTTATATTATGAAAACATGGTTACAAAGCACAATCGAGATTGTTCCCAAAGTAGTTCTCTTGAAATTTCTAAAAAATATATAGTTTGTTACATGTTCTTTGAAATTGTAAATGCGTTTGTATTAAAGACTGGGATTGGGGCTTCCGTGGACCAAATAAATAAAATAAGTAATATTTTAGAAGGAAGACAATGGGCGGTATAAGGATCAACAAGACCTGGTAAGAAGAAGAAAATGAGTTATCAGTCTTTGGTTAAAGCTTTCTAGTGAAAGAGGTGGAATAACTGGATGAAGAACTTGATAAAGAAAAAAAAAAGATATGATCAACATAAATTTACTATGGTGGTCGCTCGTCAATATCTTCATTTTCCTACTGATGTCCTTTTATTGTCTTCATCGACGGTTATAGGAACCATCTCAACTTTTTCTTTTCCTTTTTAATAAAACTGTTTAAATAAACTTTTATTTTTACAATTTAAATAATTTCCCATTAAAATAGGATGACTGTAATTTAATTGTATGGAAGTGAAAACCAAGTTTTTAACCATGTAAACCACTTCTGACGTGCTCTTAATTGTCTAATATTTCCAACGATATAGACTTTTCCTAAATCCATCGCCTAGATCTCAAGATATGATCTTGTGAAGTTGAGTTGTCACGCAGGCTCATTAAAAAATGCAGCTGACTGATATTTTAATTTCTGAGAAAAATGTATCAATTTTCAGCACTTGAAACTGATACCAACATCTTCTACACTGAAATACCTTTCCAACGATATAAATTTTACGTGATTCTGAAATCCGAAGCTCAAGTTATAGCCTCCGCAAGATCAACACTCAACCACCATTGATCAAAATTGATGGGCAAACGTGGGCCCTTGGATGAATTTCATGCTTCCCTTCATAAAATTTGACTTTTTGGTTTGAAAGTATATCCCACATGCATTGAGATATTACATTCTTCATGATATATAAAACTAAGTGTTTGATACACTTAGCAAGAAACACAAGAAGAGAAGGAACTATGGAGCTTGGAGGATTCGACCCTTGGAAAATTGTTGAATATAATAATAATTTTGTATGCCCAGTCAACCACCAATATTCCCAGTCAACAATGATGAGTCACCCAACCAAATTTTTCCACATGTCATCACTCAGTAGGCCAACAATCTACCCATAAGAATCTGCCATATGCCATCCAATAAAATCACGCCATGTGTCACTTTTTGTATGTTTCCATGTGTCTCCATTAATTAGTTGCCAAGTGGCACCATCTATTCACTACCATGTGGATGTGTCTCATTCATTAATAAAGTGTCATGTGTCACTTGGAGATGTTCCTCATAGAACTTAGGATAGGAAAAATATTATTAAAATAATATGACGGGTTCACGGGTTTACGTGAATGCAAAGGTAGGTGAGGAAGTCATCGCGGACCCACGGTAATACATAGTAAGGAATGAGTGTGAAAAATTCTAAGTGTAGGTGAAGTGGAGAGGATAGGTAAATAGTTTTAAAATATTCTAAGTCTTGAGAATCGGTTGGGCCGACTCATATAACATGAAATAAATATCAGCAACCCTCACCAACCCACAAACCCGTGAACCCACAGTAACTCATATATTTGGCTAAGTGTTGGAGGAGTTACATAGTAAAGAATAGTAAAAAAAGTTGTGTGCATTATGAAGGTGGCGGAATTCAAAGTGCATTGTTGCATTGTGAGGGTAGCGGAGATAAAACATATTCTTTGGAAATATCACCAACCCACCAACCCTCGGTATGCCATAGTAAATAAGACTAAGGGAAATAAAGGAAAAGGGAAATGAATGTGAATGTGGAAAGGAATAAGGAAAAATGGCTAAGTGTGAAAAAAGGTAAGGGGAATATAAAAGTAATGAGACAATGGAAAAAATTATTAAGTATAAAATGAGAGAATGAGTAGAGGTGAAGGGAAAGGAAAGGAGAGAGCATGTCACTTAGAACACTTTTCATATTTCTTCTTGTAATACCTCCATTGGACTTCTGGACACAAGTATATGTATCTTGGTCATGGAGACTCCGATTTTGATTCCGCAAAATGCATGGAGAAGCTGATACCGAGGGATATGAAATGAACATATAATAGTTCAAAAATATTAATCTTCCAATATCGTTTTTTTTTTATGATTCCAGGAGAGGGAACATATAGGTGACCAAATTTTGGTCAACAACTGGCTCCAACTGCGGGACAATGACCCCATGTGGGTTGCTAAAAACACCAAAATCTTAAGACCAACTGCCTTCTCCATTGGGCTATGGAGTCATCTCCAAAATAAACTCTTATAATTCTTCTTATTTCATGGAGTTACCTTCAAGTTTGACTGCCTTATTATGAAAAACTGAATTGAAGAAAAAAAATATATACAGACATGATCTACCTACTCTAACTTACTTGAAAGAAAGGGGAACCTTAGGTATAGGAATATTTCCAATGGAGCCATTCGAGCATCCAATTGACCTTTGAAATGGGATCTAGTAGTAAGAAAAAGATTGGGGTTGCTACCAATAAATCAGGAGCATGAAAATCAAGAGCATGCCCAAAATGTACCACAATGGGATCGAGCAATGTGTGCAGAAGACTTGTTTTCATTGGCGGGCTGACAATACTTTTGAACCAATATTCAATATAATCTACTCTTGGCTGCCCCAGAGTGCTATTGTATTTTATTGGCTGAGGAGTCTTCAACATAAGAGTGCATTCATCCTTTTCCTTATTTCCAACCACTTCCAAGGTTCTTGATTCATCAAAAATCTCAAATTGATCTTGCTCATCATTCTTCTCAAGATTCACTTCTTTCATCAATTATTCTTACTGCAAGTTCTCTTGTAATGTTTCAACATCTATTACAAGGTCGTAGTCTTCTTGTGTATTTGGTGGAGGCTCCTCAATTTCATTCTCAATTTTTCTCCTTGAAATATTTTCATATGGAGTATATAGGAGGTTGAAATTTTGTAACATCCCGCTCTTGCACGCACTGAGCGAACCTATTCTTTGAGGACACTTGCTTGCAAGTGATCCATATTATTACAATATTGGGCATTTGATTATGATTATGAGGCATTATGGATATGATGACATGTTCTTTTACTGTATTGACTTAGACAGGTGCTATTGACTCAGTTCTCTTGAGTGTGTAGGATTTTGGACCTCAAGGATGCAGAGGCATCGATGAAACCCTTGGACTCTGGATCGAGTCAGGAAAAGGAATATTGGGGTTTGATTGTTGTATATATGACATATGTGCATATGATTAGATGTTATGATTATGGATTTTATTTCTGAATATATTCATTGATGATGCAGGCTGACGATAGCTTGTCGACCAGAGTCACATGTGGAGTAGAGGGGTCACACACGACTACCAGAGATGTTGAGGGAGAGGTGTGGACAACAACCCTGCCACATCCTACTAGCACTCCCGCTGTGGCTCAAACTATAGGTTAACAATTACCTAGTTTGAGAATACCCACGATGTCGTGAGGGAAGACTGCGACAGTCACTCATGATGATTCTAAGGGGCACGCAATAAGGTAGGGGCCTTATTCCTTAGAGGCCCTTAGTCTCCCACAAGATCACCTGACGAAGTATTGACTCCAGGGTTTTTTTATGTCGACCAAGTTAGTCAAGAGGCGAGTGGCACCCTTGGAGTACATAGTGCGTCTTGAAGGGCATGTTGCGTTGTAACTAATAAGTGATTAAACCTAGATGGCCCTGAATGAATAATGTGATAAGAAAGATTTAAAAACAATTTCCCTAATAAAAATTCGCCTAGCCTAGGAAAATA
>SNQJ01S0060691.1:130599-159124 GCA_010110895.2 Picea sitchensis | reverse complement strand
TAATCATCATTAAACATGTGACGAGAAGGGGGTAAAAAATTCAATTAATTTATATAAAAAAAAAATCAAATTGCTTTGAGGGATTAAAACTTTAAAAGAAAATTGATTGTTTGTTACATGTGGTAATTAAAATTTTTAACTAAAAAGAAAAAGGGGAAAAAGGGTAAAGTCTACACTTGGTAATTTGAGTTTTAGATAAAAATGGAAAGAGGGAAATTTAAAAATAATTAGGAAACTAAGGGAAAAAGGGGGAAAAACATAAAGAGAAAGGGTAACACAAGGAAAAAGAAGATTGACCAACTTAGCAAGGAATCTTTCCTTTAAGAACCTTCTAAATTGAACTCAACTAGTAAATTAGTAAGGGGGTAAGTCATTAAATTGTGTAAGGGAATATGGGGACACCTAGGAGCAATTATAGGAATGCTTTTAGGTGGGTGAGGGAAATAGGAGTAATTAAATAATTAATGAAATTATTTTTTGGTGCAACAAAGGGAATGGGTGACACATGTACAGGGAGGATTTTTCTGAATTAAATTATTGAACAATAAATTAAATGGGAAATTGGGAAAGAAATGACTGAGAAACTCTATATAAAGGAGGGAGGAGGAGGAGGATGTATATCTTTTTTATGTGTAACGTTACACTGCAGAATTTTAGACTTGACTAACTTATCTTGTGGGAGTTGGGATACCCAACTCGGTGAGGAGTGGTAGCTCGGCCTTGCGAGGCGAGTTGGGAGCTAGTTGTTCTCTGGTTTAGTGTGCATGGCCCCTTTGCGGCTCAGGGGGATAAGGGGGAAGAAGAGTACCCCTAGAGTTGGCTGGGAGGTATCGGTGAAGTCTCATTGGTTAGCAAGCGGGAGTTGCATGGAGTGCGCAGGACAACAACTCAGAGCTATCACCTTGGGCTACAATATGCATGCTTTTATTCTGCATGGTATATTACTATTGACCTCTCGCTTTCATTTCTGTACTTTTAATTGTGTGAAGAAAGTGTTTGACTTATCATTTTAATCGAGAACTTAATTTCCCCATAGCCTTAAGCTCGTTGCTTGACTTGATTCCCTTGGCACTTGATCCATGAATGTTGTGACTGTCCTATTGGTTGTATTGATTTTTATGAAGAATTTGTGCCTTGTCTTCGTCCTCATCCCTAGATCATCAGTCCACACCTGACCAGTCGGCCAGGAGCTAGATCAAAGGTCGTCACTTCGATCTTAATAGACCTATATATCCTAATTTCATTCTTTTTTGTGCGTGGATGATGTGTGAAGGATGCTTTTGCCTAGCCGTCTACCCCTGTTGATTGTTCCAGGTTGAGTGATTGTCTTGTGCCTTGATGCGATTAATTAGCTCTATGATTTATTGTTTGATGGTGAATTTTTACTCTGCCTTGGGCCACTCTTGACTGTGTTTTATTCTTTTATTATTGTATGATGGTCAAATTCTTTTACTCTTACTACTGCATTTTCCCCCCACATTTTACCTACATCTCGATGGACAAATTACTTTTATCTTTTTACTCTGAAATTTTATTCCTTACAAAATGGCAAATTTTCTCTCTGCAATTTAATACATTGACTATAAATTTTTCTCTGCAGTTGCATTATGTTTTAGGACGAATTTACCTTGCGTTCTGACCCATCTGGCCAATGATTTTCCTATGCATTTTGATCTGTTTTAAGGAAGATTTTTTCCCTACATTTTCATACATTTGGCATGTGTTTATTCTCTGCATTATATGTTACTATGAAGGCGATTTTACTCAGAGAAAAGTGGTGTGTTAAAACTCAGCGAACTTGAAGGTAAAACTTAGTTCTTTATTGTTGAAATCCAGCAATCGGGATGTTAACTCCGCGATTTTTTTTCCCTTTATACGACCTCGATTTGGTGAAAAACCACAGTAAATTGTGCCTGGGAATTGGGTTATTAATGTCAGAGAATCCATATTGTTAAACCACAAATATTTTTGTACTCCGCGTTCTGAATTGGTATTTTTTCTTTCGTTTTCATTATCCACGATTTTACCCACGTTTCCATCAATTCACCGTACCCTTTATAGAAGAACCTTGCCAGCGATTTCATTTGTTACCTTGTGTTTTTTATTTTCATTTAACCAACAGTCAATTCATGCTATCAAGGCAGCAAAATTTATCGAATTGTGTGATAAACAACTAAGTATTGGATACCCATCTGCGTTCCACCTGGAGGGATGAGGCTGCATTTTTTTTCTTCTTATATATTGCATTCCTATCAATGAATTCCATCTATTTAATTGCTCACTATGAAATCTTTGTTATTCCAACGAATTTAATCCTTGATGTGTTTTAACGATTCTACTATGTTATCCGTGAGGGGATTTGATAATGGTTTCCACCGCTGCCTTACATTAACCCTTTTTACACTCTGCGGAAAATCCCATGGCCAGTCGACAACTTTCTCCTATTTTTCACCTTGTGTGTACGCATATAGGGGTAGCATTTAATACACAACATTTTATTATAGAATTAAATTAGTGTTCTAAAACATAGCACTTTATTGTGGCAATTCATTTAGCTGATTAATGCATTGGGACAACGATTCCTGCGGAATTTTTTTTAAGAGTATGATTATTATTCATGAGCCAGAGATTTACTATAGTTAGGTATAGCATGTCCATGAAAGTGCTGACAAATTTTCCAAGAATTAAATGATAGTGATTTCCTCACCTTTCACCACGCTATCTCGTTTTAATATTCAACTATCTCATTATTCCATCTTTCATGTATTTATTAGGCTGCGTGTGGGTGATTGTAGTCAACAATTTTAGATTTAATAGACAATGATTGGTATATTTAGTCAACTACAGAAATTGCATACAACATTGATAGTAGCCATTGTCATTACTCCACAGTTTTAAATGTTTAATAGACAACTTGTTATTACTCAACAGTTTTAAATGTTTAATAGACAACTTGTTAAAATTTAATACGGTTAATAATGCTGACAGCGTTTTGGAAATTTAATGTTGTGAATAATCTTATAATTATAGAATTATACATTACTATGGTTAATCTTGTTATATATTGGTAATTGTTAAATTAGACTTGTATTTAATTTGCAATTTAGACTTGTATGTAATTTGTAATTTAGACTTGTATCTAATTTAGAATTTTATTTAATATTAAATTAGATTTGTAAATTATTGACTAATTGTAATTTAGACTTGCTAATTAGATTTGTAATTAATGTTAAAATAGATTGTAATTATCAACTAATTTAGAATTGATTAATGGTTGGCTTGTTGGCGAAGTCATGTATTAGCTTGTGCTTTTCTTCGAATGACATCATCTTGCATCTTGTCGATCTATTGCTTGGGGTGTGGGTGTAGTCCTCTTGTCAGTAACTCAGATCCTAACGAGTTTGATTCATCTAGAGTCCTTGGCTCAGATAGGTTATGTAGCGCCAAGGTTATAATCGTGTCTATCACTTAGGGATGGAATGATTCCTGATGAGGGGACCATTGCATTCCCTAAGGGATAGAGGCGAAGGATAACTTGGTCGGGGTCTATTCTTTCCATGTGGGCGTTGATTGGCACTTGGGATGAACGACTTCATGCGTTTGGTTGTGCGCCATCGAGGTTCTAGTTAACTAGCAGTCGAGGTTGTTGTGTCGGGATGGGCATGTTTTCCCTTAGCTTATAGGCATGGTAATTTTTGTGTCAGGCGAGCAGTCATTTCTCTTTGTTGTTTACGCATGTTTCGCCCAGTAGCATCTTGTGCCAGTGCGTGGAGTCATAGTTATCTTTTGCATGTTATGTAGGCATGGTGCTCGCCATCAAATGTGTTGTTTAGCTGTAATCGTTGTTGTCATCCTGTTTAAAAAAAAAGATTGCACTTTCTGCTTCTCTTGTAGTCGTTACGATGGGGGTCGTTACAAAGTTTCTTTTTGTAATTTGGAATTTTCATCTTCGGCTTCAGCAACATGACTTGAATTACAAATTTCATCCACTCTTTGATTAGATTCTTCTTCTATGAAATGGTTATCTTCTTTATTCTCAAATTTTTTTCCTCTACCATTTCTTCTTTATTTTGGTTGAATTCTTCTTGCATATTCAGTGGAGACTTTTTAATTTCTTCCTCATATGGAGTATATGAGATGCTGATATCATTTTCTTGGTCTTTGGAATTCTTTCCTTAATTCTCAACAACAAGATTTGATTCAGAAAAGTATTGCAGTGTTTCATGATATTATTCTTCTAAATCATTCATTTCATCCTTCTGTGTCCATGTGGGAGAGGGTGGCTGGGCATCAACATTTAAAACATCAGAAAAAACATATGAATGCACCTTTGGGATAAAATTTTCTGCAAATGAATCTTTTAACACATCCCATCTAGTAATGGAATTAGGCATTAATGAACTATACCATTCAAGAGCATCGTCTCATAGAGTTTGTAGGAATAATATGCATATAACATTGTCTTTAGTGAGGTTGAAATCATAACATGTACCTTTAAAATTAATCAAGTGTTTCTCTGCATCTTCCGAGGCATCCCCAAAGAATCTAGAAAAACTTTCAATAGGAATATTGGGCATTTGAAAGTCTACTTCTAGTAGATTTAAAGAGGTATTATGAAATCACCTCCTTGTTTGAGTATTTCTCCTATTTGTTGAGTCTTCCAAAGCCATTGATGGGCTTGATGAAGAATATAAAGAAGCATTATGACATGAATTAAACCCTTACTTTTGAATATTTTCAATAGATTTTCCAGGGAGTTTCCCCGAATATTTGGTGCTTCTCATTTCTTTTTGAAATCAAAAAAAAGGTGAGCCATGCTTAAAATAAGCAACAATTTTCTTAAATCTTCTTCTTGAAAATTTGAGCCATGGAGATTTTTGCTTCCTCAAACATCTTGAAAGTAAATTGTTCCCCAGTATGGTCGCCAAAAATGTTGAAACTTAAATCCGTTAGTACTAAAACGAAAACCTCACGAGGATGTAAATCCCCCTGCATTTTTATAGAGGTGGTACTCCTCTTTATATTTTCTGGGATTTATAAATATTTAGAATGTGGGACTTGACAGAAGTTCGTCGTAGTATTTCAAAGAAACATAAATATTGCGATAAAATAAAAGGAAAATGTTTTTGTTTTCTTTTTAAAGAAAGTTCCCGAGAAAGGACTAGGAATCATATACTCCACACATTTAAAATTAATAATCAAAATTTCCTCACATCCATCATAGTTTAAGAAAAAGATTTCTGATCACATAAAATAAAAAGAAGATGATCTGCATGCATAAGATAACTTCAACAGAGTGGACACATGGGAAGCTCAAATAAATATAATTATAGATCAACCTCAAATAATTTATATTCTGAAAACATGGTTACAAAGAAAATTTGAGATTGTTCCCAAAGTAGTTCTCTTGAAATTTCTAAAAAATATATAGTCTGTTACATATTCTTTGAAATTGTAAATGTGTTTGTCTTAAACACTAGGATTAGAGCTCCCGCGGATCATAAATCAAATAAATACAAGAAGAAATATTTTATAAGGAAGACAGTGGGCGGCAAAAGGATCAACAAGACCTAATAAGAAGAAGAAAAAGAGTTACTAATCTTCGGTTAAACCTTTCTAGTGAAAGAGGTGGAATAAATGGATGAAGAACTTGATAAAGAAAAAAGAAGGATATGATCAATATAAATTTACTATGATGGTCACTCGTCAATATATTCATTTACCTGTTGTTGTCCTTTTATTGTCTTCATCGACGGTTATAGGAACTGTCTCAATTATTTCTTTCCCTTTTTAATAAAATTTTTTAAATAAACTTTTATTTCCACAATTTAAATAATTTCCCATTAAAATAGGACGATTGTAATTTAATTTTATGGAAGTGAAAACCAAATTTTTAACCATGTAAACCACTTCTTACTTTATCTTTATCGTCTCATCTTTCCAATGATATAAACCTCTCCTAAATCCCTCACCCAGATCTCAAGATATGAGCTTGTGAAGTTGAGTTGTCACGCGGGCTCATTAGAAAATGCAGTTGACTGATATTTTAATTTCTGAGAAAAATGTATTAACTTTCAACACTTAAAACCTATACCACCATCTCATATGCTGAAATAAATTTCTAAAAATATAAATTTTATGCGATTCCGACACCCGGAGCTCAAGTTATGGCCTCCACAAGATCAACACTCAACCACCGTTGATCAAAATTGATGGGCAAATGTGGGCCCTTGGATGAATTTCGTGCTTCCCTTCATAAAATTTGACTTTTTGGTTTGAAAGTGTATCCCACATGTATTGAGATATTATATTATTCATGATATATAAAACTAAGTGTTTGATACACTTAGCAAGAAACACAAGAAGAGAAGGAACTATGGAGCTTGGAGGATTTGACCCTTGGAAAATTGTTCAATATAATAATAATTTTGTGTGCCCATTCAACCACCAATCTGCCCAGTCAGAATTGATGAGTCACCCAACCAAATGTTGCCACATGTCATCACTCAGCAAGCCACCAATCTTCCCATAAGAATCTGCCATATGTCATCCAATAAAATCATGCCATGTGTCACTTTTTTGTATGCTGCCACGTGTCTCCATTAATTAGTTGACATGTGGCACCATCTATTAACTTCCAAGTGGATGTATCTCATTGGTTAATAAAGTTCCATGTGTCACTTGGATATGTTCCTCATAGAACTTAGGATAGGAAAAATATTATTAAAATAATATGGCAAGTTCACGGGTTTACGTGAATGCAGAAGTAGGTGAGGAAGTCACCGTAGACCCGCGGTAATACATAGTAAGGAATGAGTGTGAAAAATTCTAAGTGTAGGTGAAGTGGAGAGGAGAGGTAAATAGTTGTAAAATATTCTAAGTCTTGAGAATCAATTGGGCGGACTCATATAACATGAAATAAACATCACCAACCCTCACCAATCCGCGAACCTGTGAACTCGTGGTAACTCATATATTTGGCTAAGTGTTGGAGGAGTTACATAGTAAAGAGTAGTAAAAAGATTTGTGTGCACTATGAAGGTGGTGGAAATCAAAGTGCATTGTGAGGGTAGCGGAGATAAAATATATTATTTGGAAATATCACCAACCCACGAAGCCGCAATAAGCCATAGTAAATAAGACTACGTCTGGAAAGTATATAATGGATCACGTGAAATATGGAGAGAAATATGGAAAATATCAAAAATGAAAAGAAATATATGGGAAATAAAGAAATTACGTGAAATTTGGGAAAGGAAAAAAGGAAAAAATGGATAATGAAAATGGAAAGGAATATAAAGGAAAAGGGAAATGGATGTGAACGTGGAAAGGAATAAGAAAAAATGGCTAAGTGTGAAAAAAGGTAAGGGGAATATAAAATTAATGAGACAATGGGAAAAATGACTAAGTATAAAATGAGAGAATGAGTAAAGGTGAAGGGAAAGGAGAGGAGAGAACATGTCACTTAGAAAAAAATTCATATTTCTTCTTGTAATACCTCCATTGGACTTTTGGATAGAAGTATGTGTATCTTTGTCATGGAGACTCTAATTTTGATTCTACAAAATGCATGGAGAAGATGATATCGAGGGATATGCAATGAAAATATAATAGTTCAAAAATATTAATCTTCCAATATCATTTTTTTTATTATTCCAGGAGAGGGAACATATAGGTGACCAAATTTTGGTCAACATTAGGCCATTGCTTCCATGGCACAAATGGATACCAATTTTGAGATGCATACTGGTATGGAACAAAATACTGGTCACGTTCCAAACCAGGTGGTCACAATGGCCATGGTTGTTTTTGGGCCACAAAGAAATTTGATCAGTTTCTTCACTATCCCCTTTGTATATTTCCTTCAACTTGCAAAGAAAGGAAATCTTTGGTTGCATTCCCATGTTCACAGATAACACACATCTCCACATTGTCCAAAGGGCACTCCCAAAGAGGATACTTCTTCCTACATCTAGAGCAGAAGATGGCTAATTCCAAGTTCACTTCTTTTTTCTTTTTCCTATCCTGCAAGGTGTCTATTTGGGAGCTAAGTGAGATAAATATGTTAGTTTTAAAGTTATCCAATAAATTTCCTATCTCAGATCTAGTAACTCATCCTCCACTAGATGACTTGGTGACCCTTGGGATTGTATCTCTAAGGCCTCTCCCATATTTCGTAGTGCTACGTGAATAATGTATACATAACTCAAAATTTTCATCATATGTTAGCTAAGCGATATCTCTAGATCCCATGATATTTAATGCATCCATGCATTCATCCCTAATTCCCCGAAGGAGAATAATGCATAGAGTTTCAAGGTCTAATTCATTTTTTTTTGTTCTCTATGGGTTATATTGGAACCTCTCAATATAGTATTCTAAGCTCTCTTTGTCCCTTTTGTGTCATCTTGAAAAATTCCTCCATGATATCCCTCCCCTTACAGTAATCTTGGTACTTCTTTAGGATTTTTTTCCTAATTTCATCCTATGTTCTAATAGATTTCATGCCAAGCCCCACGAACTAGCAGAGTATTTCCTCTTTTAGAGTGGTTGGGAATAGTTTAAGATTCTAGGAATATGTGGATTAGTCATAACTATGACATAAGACATCAAATTCGAAAAGAAAGGTAATTGGATCCTCATTAGCCATGCCTTAGAAATTGGGAAAGGCAAAGGGTGGGATGTTTTTAATTTGATTCATGCCATCTGGATCCTGGATAAGAAACTAAAATTTGACAAGATATTTTTGTTTTGGTGCTTCCACTTCCTCACCCATGTCGAGGAGCTTAGTCTTATAGAACGCTAAGGATTTACTTGATTCAACTGTTTTCGGGCTCCTCAATATGATTCCCTAGGTAAATTTGATCTTTGGGATTGGGAGTTTGATCTCGTGCCACCTCGCCCCACATCATCTCTATCCCAGTCCACCTCAGCTCCTAATCGTGTGTCCCCTGCGTTGTCCACATGACCATCTCTCATTCGCCATTTTAGGCCTGGTGCACCAATCACCCCATCAGCTGCCACGTCTTACAGGTGCAGAGTTGACTTGAGCCTTCCTCGATCCCAATGAAGAAGTTATTAAGGTTGGTTGGTGGTGGTTGAACATCATTTCTGCCATAAATAGAAAGCATAGGAAAAGACTGTTAGTTAGTCGGCTCATCAATAGGTTTGTTCTGAAGCTCATTTGCGTATGATTGAGGTTCATGTTTGGACAAAGACTGGATGCATTGTCTATCAGGGAGCATGCAGATGTAATGCCTTCAATGCAACTCCTCGAATATGCTTCCATGATTTTATTTTGAGTATAAATACTTAGTTTTTATATTTTGTAAGTGTCGATGGTAGAGCTAGGCTCCTGATTGTAAAGTTTTGATGAGGCCTTTGGTTCTCTGATTATGTATAATTACTTGAGACTTCTTGTTTAATGGAAGTCAATTGCCCCCTTCATTTCTTTGCTTCTGATTCTGAGAGCTCGGGCATGGATGATCCAGTCGAGTGTTATGACTGTAGTGTAATGTAGGTTTGATTGCAGTTGCTATTACAATGTTTTTTAGTTTCTTAAAGTTATCCGATCCAAGAGAATCTTGCGTCTGAAACTTTTCCTCTAGAGGTTGCTAGAAGACCTAATGTCCATAGCAGACCTTCACATTTTCCTCATGTTCTTCCACCTGCTCACCACTATACAAACTTACTGACTAAATTTAGATCAAGACCTCATTTATATATGTGTATCAACCCAGTGTTTTTGAGTTAAAGTGATAAGATCCCGAGTCTACACCCATTTGACCTCTCCTAAATTATTCACTATGACATACAAACTAATGGGCCTTGGGCTTACCTCTTCAGCAATCGAGAGGTATCTTCCAACATTAACACCTACCACTGACAACATAGAGTTAAGTCCAACAAAGTAACAAATTGACTTGATACATAGAAATCATCATTCAATTGAATATAGTTGTTTGTTGTCAAGTTTGTTGGTGTTGTTTCAGGTTTACATATTTGATTTGGGTTAAGTAGTTTGCATGTCAATTTCAATAACATACACGCAATCTAGTGGGTGGATCCTTCTATAGTCCACTACTAAGAGTTTCAACTAATAAAATGATATTCCTTGTTTAGATGGAACTATATGTGTTTAAAGTGGATGTACCTACTTTGCCAACACAAAACACATGAAGAATGTTGGTTGTGGAGCCTGATTATCTTCTTGATTCAGAGGTATTTGTTTTCAACCATGTTTATACCCCATGACGAATTTACACCCCATAAAAATGTACACTCCTCCACGCGGGGGAGTGTAGAGGGGGGTTACCTCCTCTGCAAGGTTCAAGGGGTCCAGGGGCAAGTGGGCCCCCGACGGGGGTTCGAGGGTGAAGCCTCTGAAGGAAAAATTGCCTTGTAAATGTATATTGTAATTTCATTGTAAATCCGGACCGTTCATTATAAGGTCACATATATGACGGTAGAATTTATGTTAGGGTTTTTTTCTCTAGAAGGAAACCCTCTTTTATGAGGGAAATGTATTGTGGCTATGTATCATTGTGAATATTGTATTTTGAGGGAGGAGACTATGAGAGAAATAATAGGAAGTTACATCGGGTGTGTTGTAGGTTTTATCCCTTCATTTGTTGGATAATAATAAAGGAAGGACCTGGACATTTCTCTGGTGGACTTAGCCCACACTAGGTGAACCACATATATATGTGTCTCTATTGTATTGTGTATCTTTTGTGTTTTATTTATGCATTTGTTTTATTTTATTTCTCCGTGATCCTGTTTTTATAACAACTGGTATCAAAGTGAAAGGTAACTCGCAGGAAAAGAGGGTTCCTGGTTCGAGTGGGAGAAATGGCGGAAGATGGAAAGTTTAGAGTCAAGAAATTAACGGCCAAAACTACTAGTTATGGAAGATGCAGATGGAATATTATTTATATCAGAAGGATCTATTTCTACCATTGGGTGAAATAGCAAAGAAGTCGATGGCCATGAAGGATGAAGAATGGGAGGTTCTTGATAGAAAGGCATTAGGGACAATATGGCTGAGACTGGCAGCGTCGGTGGATTTCAATATTTTGAAAGAAAAGGCATATAAAGAAAGACTGCAGAGCTCCAAAGAAACAAAGAGATGGACAACAGGAGAAAAATTATGAAGCAAATGTAACAAGTGATGTGTTACAAGATTCTTTGATTCTTTCTATAGATAATATTTTTGAGTCTTAGGTAGTAGATTCAAGGGCTTCATTTGATGCCACACCCCATAGGAAACATTTTCTAGATTATGTTCAAGGTGATCTTGGATAGGTTCATTTGAGTGATGATGCACCATGCAAAATTGTTGAAATGGGAAAGGTAAAAATAAATCAAAGCAATGGAAACCAATGGTTGTTGAAAGAGGTAAGACATCTTCTAGATCTAAGGAAAAATCTGATTTCAACAGGGCAGTTGTAAAGTGAAGGTTGTATATCCATATTTATAGGTAAGGTGTGGAAGGTCCCCAATGGATCATTGGTGATAACAAAATGAGAGAAGGTAGGTACATTGTATTTATGTACTGGTAATACTGACTCTTCTATCTCTTTAGCTTCTACATGAGTGGATACAACACTGTGGAATCATAGGCTTGGACACATGAGTGGAAAGGGGATATAGAAGCTTCACAAAAGAAATTTGTTGTCAGATCTTAAACAAATTGATTTGGATTTCTGTGATCATTGTGTTTATGGAAAGCAAAAGAGAGTCAGATTTATCAGAGTCAGAAAAGAAAAGAAGAGTGAAAGGTTAGAGCTTGTGCATACATATGCATGGGGACCATCTCAAGTATCATCTCTTGGTGTCTCTCATTATTATGTTACTTTTATTGATGATGCAACTAGAAAAACTTGGTTTTATTGCATTCGACAAAAATATGATGTTTTTGATACTTTTAATAAATGGAAAGCTTTGGTTGAGAATGAGATAGGAAAAAGGTTAAAGTGTCTCAGATCAGACAATGGAGATGAATATTGCAACAAGGAGTTTGGTGATTATTGTTCTTACCATAGGATTCGTAGAGATAAGACAGTTCCAGGAACACCACAAGAAAATGGTGTGTTAGAAAGGATGAACAGGACAATCATGGAGTGTGCAAGGAGTATGAGATTGCATGTTGGTTTTCCCTTACAGTTCTGGGTAGATGTAGATATTTTTGTTTACTTAATAAACATAGGACCTTCAAGATCTTTGGATGGTATAAGTCCAGAGGAGGCATGGACAGGTAAAAAGTTAAACTATAATTCTTTTTTGAAGACTTTCGGTTGTGAATCATTTGTCCATATTGGTAAAGAAAATAGAACAAAGCTTGAGGCAAAATCCAAGAAGTGTACCTTTATTGGAAACGATGTTAATGATTTTGGTTATCGATTATGGGATTATGAAAATAAAAAAATCATTAGGAGTAGAGATGTCATATTCAATGAGAAGGTCATGTACAAAGATCAGTTACAGGGAAAGAAACAGGAAAAAGAAAAACTAGAATACATAGTGCTTAATGATATCATTGGAAAAGAAGTTCCAAAGGTACTAGAAAATCAAAATTTACAACAACAGGATCAACGTGTACCTCAAGCGCCTGCAAGTGTTGTTAGAATATCTACTAGGTTAAGCAAACCCCCTGAACGATACTCTCCTTAATTGTATTATTTATTGTTGATTGATTCTAGTGAACCAGAATATTATGAAGAGGAAATGTAGGTAGACACCAAAAAGAAGTGGGAGAAAGGCATGAAAGAGGAAATGGATTCCTTGGTAAACAACAATACTTGGGACTTGGTTCAGTTTTCTACAGGAAAAATAACATTGCAGAATAAATGGGTTTACAAGTTGAAGGAAGAAGATGGAGGAAAAAAGTGGTACAAGGCTAGACTTGTTGTAAAGGGGTTTGCACAAACTAAAGGTATATATTTGGATGAAATATTTTTTCACGTTGTTAAAATGACTTCAATTAGGACTATTTTAAGTCTCGTGGCAGTAGAATATTTGCATCTAGAACAATCAGATGTAGAAACAACTTTTCTCCATGGGGATTTGGAGGAAGAGATTTATATGCAGCAACCACAGGGGTATGAGGTCAAAGGGAAGGAAAATTTGGTATGCAAGTTGAAGAAGAGCTTGCTTGGCCTAAATAAATCTCCAAGGCAATGGTATTTGAAGTTTGACAGGTTTATGACAGAACAAGGTTATAGTACATGTCATTCTGATCACTGTGTTTATTTTAAAAAGCTAGAAAATGGAAGTTGTATTATCTTGATATTGTATGTAGTGTAAATGTGTTGAACCTACACATAATATATCTAGATAAAAAATAATACACACATTTTCAGAGAGAATTGGAGAAAGAAGAAGGAGAGAAAGAATGAAAGAATTCTCAATAACCGTTTTGAATAATGAATAGTTTACACATGATATACTCTGTATAACTCAATGAGTTAGAATGGAGGATAACCAATGCACCATAATGGTGGTCTAGATTGATCTAGACACACAGCAGTAGTTACGGGAGTGAACTTCCACCTAGTCTAGTCTCTCAGGCAGTTACGGGAGTGAACTGCCACCTAGTTGAGTTAACTAGTCAACTAGTCTTCAGTTAACTAACTGCACATAGAGTAGTGAGGAGTTAACTTAGGGAATCAAGGATAATGCGCCACTCTGGTGATGATACCAAGGCAAGGTTGAATTACCATGGTGATGATCCCAATGTTTCATGGTGACAAAACCAATGCAGCATCTAAACTCAACTCAACTAGTCAAACTGAAGTGTCAACTGAAAGAGAATATTCTCCAGGTGGAATATTATCCCCTAAATTATAGGAGACTGGATAATGACTAATTATGACTAATAAACAAGGAAAAACCTTAGGAAAAAGAAATCCTAGGTGTGTGTGAAGTAACTCCAACATGTAGATGGCATGCTTGTTGTGGGGTCTAATATGCAAGATATGAATGTGCTTAAGAAGAAATTATCTAATTCATTTGAGATGAAGGATTTGGGTGCTGCAAACAAAATCCTTGGTATGAGAATAACAAGAGACGGGAAAAATCGCAAATTGACATTGTCTGAGGGTGAGTACATAGAGAAGGTGTTGGAGAGGTTTAGAATGCAGAATGCAAAACCAGTTAGTATGCCTTTTGCCAACCATTTCAAATTAACTAAGGAAATGTGTCCCAAGACACAACAAGAGATAGAATACATGTCCAAGGTCCCTTATTCATCAACAGTTGGCAGCTTGATGTATGTGATGGTTTGCACAAGACCAGATATTGCACATGAAATGGGAGTTGTGAGCAGGTATATGAACAATCCAGGTAAAGAACATTAAGAGGTAGTAAAGTGGATTCTCAGGTATTTGAGAGGTATTGGTACTCATGCATTATGTTTTGGAGGTTCATACACTATTCTACATGGATATGTTGATTTAGATATGTCAGGTGATAAAGATAGCAGGAGGAGCACCACAGGGAATGTTTTTACTATAGGTGGAACAACAGTAAGTTGGATTTAAAAACTGTAAAAGGTTGTTTCACTTTCAACAACAGAAGCAAAGTATGTTTCTTCTACAGAGACTAGTAAAGAAATTATTTGGTTACAGAGGTTTATGGAGGAATTAGGAAAGAAGCAAGAGAATAACAGGTTGTACTGTGGCAGTGAGAGTGCCATTCATATTGAAAATAAATTAGCCTTCCATTCGAAGACCAATCATATAAATATTAGGTACCATTTTATACAATCTGTCTTGGAAGATGGACATTTGAAGTTGGAAAATATACACGCTAGCCAGAATCCTGCAGACATGTTAACTAAGAGAGTAACCAGGGAGAAACTGAGTTCCTACTCAGTTTCAGTTGGTATTCAAGCATAAAGGTGAATATTAGAAATTTTCCAGGTCCAAGAAGGTTCATATTCCAGTAATTACAACAACAGTGGAGTTGTTGAGATCAGTCTCCAAGTGGGAGATTGTTGGTTGTGGAGCCTGATTATCTTCCCGATTCAAAGGTCTTTGTTTTCAACCATGTTTATACCCCATGAATACTTTACACCCCATAATCATGTACACTCCTCCACGCAAGGGAGTGAATAGGGGGGTTACCCCCTATGGGGGGTTTGGTGGGTTTAGGGGCAAGCGAGCCCCCGACGGGGTTTGGGGGCGAAGCCCCAGAAGGAAAAATTGTGTTGTAAATGTATATTGTAATTTCATTGTAAATCTAGACCATTCATTATAAGGTCACAGATTAAACGGTAGAAGTTATGTTAGGGTTTTTTTTCCCTAGAAGGAAACCCTCTTTTATGAGGGAAATGTATTGTGGCTATGTATCATTGCGAATATTATATTCTGAGGGAGGAGACTATGAGAGAAAGAAGAGGAAGTTACAATAGGTGGGATGTAGTTTGTATCTCTTCATTTGTTGGATAATAATAAAGGAAGGACTTGGAAATTTCTCCAGTGGACATATCCCACACTAGGTGAACCACATATATATGTGTCTCTATTGTATTGTGTATCTTCTGTGTTTTATTTCCACATTTGTTTTATTTTATTTCTTCACGATCCTGTTTTTATAACAAAGAATGCATAGCAGACTGATCAGTTAACATACTTATAAAGCCCTAAAATATGACAGGTGGATCTTATTATTTTCAAACTTGAGGTTGATTTTGACCCGACCAAAAAAAAATTGACATTGTTGATATTAAAAAGGTTTTACTTCTAAGGACTCTAAAATATTTATATTTTGAAGTTGTCTATATTTATTTCTCTCACCTGCTTATAATATGAAAGTTAGATTGGCCCCTATGCATGGTTGATTATGCTCTCTCTCTCTCTCTCTCTCTCTCTCTCTCTCTCTCTCTCTCTCAAACACACAAAAACATTCTAGATAGTTCTTACAGATGGAGTGCAAGGAGCCTCTTGTTTTGCACACCTCTACAAATAACTGAAATTGCAAGGAAGAGTTTGGAGTAAAATTTCAACATTAAAGATTGCAGTAAATATTTGAAATGAAATTAAGTTCCATCAATTTGACTATTCTAATATCGGTTGCAACAATGACTCTGTTATCCCCATTTTGTGGGATAATTAAGGAGATGATGTCTCGAGGCCCTCAGGTTGCATACATGGAGTACCAAGAGATGACTTGACTAGCAGTGTCCACTTGCACAAATGGAGACCCATCTCAACCCCATGCTCCAAGTTGATCATGATGGTATCCACCACATCAACTGGGCTATGGAAGACATTGGGTCTTGATACATGACGTACGAGTCAGGTATTATGGTGAGTTTCATTTTAATATTTGAGGCATTTGAGTTTGTTACATCTGTTACTTCTTTTGATTATGTGATGTTTTCTTGGACATTATGCTCTTTGCCCTTTTTTACCTTGTTGGTTGACATTGCACCCCAGTAAGTCTGTCACCCTTAGGGATAGGGCCGCTACTAGGAGGTCATTTTAACGAGTCATTGTTCCATTCCTAACCATACTTTCCACTTTCCACACTTCATCCCCTCATGTCCTCACCTTTTGGGTTTTTCAGGAGTATCGATCCAATAAGGGGTTGTCCCTCACTTCATGGGAAGAAGTGGTTGAAGGCCCAAACGCTTGTGGTTGGAAAAATATAGAATCATGATTATGAACCTTCCAAATTCTCTCCCAAATAGGTCTTGAGATAAATGAAACGCTTATCTTAAAAAATCAAAGACCTGCTAAAGTAAACACATAAATATAAATATCCCCACTTGTTGAGGTGTGTACACTCATGCGGTGCCCCTTTATTTCCTTGCATATGACACTCTATGTACCTCTAGATTCAAGTGGCCTTGTGGTGCTTCCACCCAAGCTAATCAAATTCACTCTAGGGAGTACCCAAGGTTTTGGAATATTAATTAATTAATGGAAATGAATGGGCTTGGAAAAAGGATGCATTAAAAATGAAGGTGCAACACACCCTCTACAAAGGCACCCATAAGTGAGACACCAAAACCCATTGTATTTCATGAACCTCATGCGCAAAATTCTGACCCTCATCCATAACATATCATCCGTGCGACTTAGAAGGAGTTCCCCTCGGGAAACTCCCCTAAAATTGAGGGACAATTCACCCAATAGGTTGTCTTTTCAACCCTCCCATACTCAAACTTGGTAAATTGCATAGGGTATTTGAGCATTATTTTATTTTGATAAGTTGGTTTAGATGAACTTGCTTGAATGGATCTTTTTTTTTTTTTTTAATTACTCATCATGATGCTTTGACTTGAGATCCTTGGAGGGTGTATCCATTTGTCTTTGCATGACCCAATTGGTGGACAATTTTGGAGGAACAAGCCTAGATTGGGATTCCATGGGGCTTCAATCCCACAGGTTGAATGCTAAGGTCCCACATGTCGGATGATGAATACATGCCTTTGGAGGCCTAGAAGACATCATGAATGACCTCACCTAGACTCTATCACCCAAACGACTTTCCTAGGAGGGAAAAAACGTCACTCTTTGGGGCTTGATGTCACCTAGGGCTAGGGTTTGGTGGTGATGGAGTTGTTAATCATTGACACTTGGAATTATTTGACCAAAGGAGGAATGAATTAAAGGAAGAGACCTTGGTGCATGAAGAGGAGGCTCTAGCATCCCCAATGACATACATCTTTCTCTCCAACAACTTGGAAAAGTGTTAAAATGTCTTCCTAGAGGAATGACGTCTTACTTAGGGTTTTTATTTCATGTGCAAAGTAAAAATTAAATATTATTATTTGTGTAAATGGGAAAAATAATGTGTTTTCCCCCTTATTTTTTGTTTACCCTAATTTATGTGGACAAACTATGTTTTAGACATTTTGTATAAATAGAGATCATTTGAATCTCATTTCATAACATAACTATCCCATTGTGAGAAGTACTTGGCTGAAATTTTCTCTATGCTTGAGGATTTATGGTGTTTATCTCTTGTGCAAATGATTTTTTGGTTTTATCTCTCGGTGATTGGATGAGCTAAGGTCATGTGCACCTCTTGGAGGTTTGCTCTCTTGCTATTGGATGGTAAATTGCTTGGTGAACTAGGGTTTGATCTCTCTCTTTCTTGGAATTGGTAAGGAAAAATATGCATTGTTAATTATTTATTTCTCTTTCTTAGTTATTGTTGGTTTAAACCTTATAAGGAGTATGTTGGATACACCCTCCACTAAGTTTCATTTAATTTTCTAAGTTTACAAGTCATTTTTGCAAGGGTTGTTAGGAGGAATATGAGTGTGTATACCCTCCTAGACTTTACCCTAGTTGGATTAGAATACCCTAGGAAGTAAGAGTATTTACACCCCTAAGGATATTGTTGATCCAACTTATGTTTAAAGACTCCATTCACCCAAATTTTAAAGGCACTAATATCATTTTTTTCATTCAAGATATAAAACATTTACCTCGGTAAACGTGAAATTTCACTCTTTTGAGATTGTCTAACTTGGAATCAATTCTATGCTTTATGTCCTTTATTGAGCCACTAGGGCATCTCAATTTTCTTAGTACTTCTTTCTATTGTTATATATTTTTATCTACAAACATTGGGGATACAAAAAACCTAACTCTCTTTCATTTATAACTCACCACTCAACTGTCGAAAGTTGCTAAAAGTTTGCCACATTAATCTATTAAGGCTAGCGCACTTTTTGGGTGGATTGTTGGAAATTTTTTATAGTGTTAATGCTTGAATCCGCTAGGACCAAAATGAAAACCTCGTGGGGATACAAATTCCCCTGCGTTTTTATAGAGGTGGTAATCCTCTTTTATTTAATATTTTCTTGGGACTCTAGATTTTTAGAATATGGGACTCTGCAGAAGTTCGTCGTGATAATCAAAGAAATGTAAAGATTGTAAGAAAAACAAATTTTTTTATTTTTATTTTCAAAGAGTTCCTAATAAATGACTAGGAATCGTACACTTCATACATTTGAAAGAGATAGACAAAGTTTTCGCACATCCATCATAGTTAAACTAAAGATTTATGATCACATAAAATAAAAGAAGATGGTTTGCATGGATAAGAGAAAGTTAATAGAGTAAGACAAGGGGAGCTCAAATAAATATAATTATAGATCAATCCAAAATACTTTATACTCAAAACTTAGAGTTACAAAGTACATTCAAAACTGATCCCGAAATAGTTCTCTTGGGATTTTGGAAAAAATATATAGTTTGTTACAAAGCTTTGAAATTCAAATGTGTTTGTCCTTAGGACTGGGATTGGGGATCCCACAGACCATAAAGAAAATATGAAAAAGAATTAAGTTGTATAAGGAGAATGGTGGGTGATGCAAAGTAGCAAGACCTGGAAAGACGACAGGGAGAAGTTATTAGACTTCTGTTAAACCTTTCTAGTTAAAGAAGCAGAGTAACTGGATGAAAGAAATGATAAACAAAGAAATATGTTATCAACATAAACTTACTATGATGGCCTCTCGTATATTCTCTTTCTTTCTATTGTCCTTTTTTTTTCTTCATTGACGGTTACAAGAATCGTCTCAACTGTTTCTTTCCCTTCTTTGGTTAATTTGTCGATTGCCTTGCTGAACCAATCTTCAATATAACTTTTCATTGGTGTGACATTTATTTCATGTCGTATTTTAATGTTGAATAACTCACCTTCCAATTCTCTTAAATTAAGAGAAATACCATGTATTGCTTCCTCAATATCCTTATTTTTCACGGAATAATCAACTAGACAATTGTTTATTTCATCTTCAATATATTTGAGTATGCCATAAAAAATTTCAAATGATAACCCTTTAAATATATCAACTTGTTCGTCAAAATGTTGTTTTGTTAGAAACATTGAGTTGAGAATTAATTTAGGGTCTTGTAATTCGTTAGTACCTCCTACTAGGTCTATCTCTGTGAGTCTCTTGAACATTTCTTCTCTTTTCAGTATGGCTTCATTGCATGCTTGAACAATGTTATTCATTTTTTTAATCTTTTCCTTCCAGCAAGAATTTAGTTGTTTTATCCTACTTGGGGAAGGAATATCCTCCTCTCTTATTATCAATTCCATCATGTTAGATACTTTGATTTCAAATAGTAAAATAACATCAGTGTAAAAACCTTTTTCGTTCTTCAAATTAAATTACAAATATTCATGAAAATTGTGTGCCATTGAGCCAAAAGAAACAATATTTTTTTATACTTCCCACGCTTATGTTATTAGGGACATTCTCTTCTTAATATTATTTTCTACATAACTCTGGACCGTTATGAGTAGATTTGAATATCCTTTCAATTTTCCAACTCTCTAATCATTTCTTTTAACTCAGTATTTTCTCCTTTTATACCACCAAGAGAATTGTCAAGAGAATCCCCAATTGGTTTGTGAATTTTAGAGATTTGGGAAGGATGCATATCTTTCAGGTCAACCTTTGAGGGAGATTTTCCCTTCTTAATTTTCTGATCACCTCTTTCTACAATCAATTTTTTAGATTCCTTATCAAAAACAACACTTTGGAAAGTAAATGACTCTTCTTCACTGAAGGTCTCATTTGCAACAACTTTCAATAAAACATTTTGTTGAGTTATAATTTTTGGTTGTCCCATCGTGGGAAATATTTTCTCAATATCCACCTCCAGCTCTATGTCATCCAGAGAAAAGATTTGGATGTCATTTTCAATGAGGTTTCCCTCTTCTTCTTGTATCATTTTTTTTCTTTTCTTTCTTATAGGCAACTTATGCGAATTTTCAATTTTCGTGGAGGGGGGATTCTTCTCTCCTCCAGCGATTGAACTACTGTTGGAAATATTTCTAACTAGGTGAGTCATTGGAGCATTTCTCTGGGTGTTGGACATATTTTCATTGATGTCAACAGTCGATGTGATGATCTGTTGTTAATAATGAATTACCATAGATGAGATTGTCATTGATGTCAACGGTATATCAGTTAGGAGAAGATGTCAAACAATATGCAGAGATCAAAAGCGCAAGCTCAGGAGGAGGAGCGAATAGTATGATGATAAAAGCTCGGGAAAATTAGCGACTAACCATCAGTGCATAAAAGAATGCACAAATAGTTATTAAATCTCAAGAGAGTTAGCAAAGGAAGAGCACATTGCAGAAGTGTCGTCGGGATCGATGGAAAATTGAGAAGTTGACCAATGCACAGAAAAAGCGTAAGCTCAGAATGAGAAGCCTCAACAGTTGTCTGATCAGAATGAAGAAACCTCAGTAGTCTTCCGATCAAGGTTGACCGTGTTGATCATCTAAATATAACAAACATCGGTCATATGAGTGATCATGGGCTTGAGGACCGTTGGAGGATCGTGATCGTCAGATCAACAAGCTAGATCAACTACAGGGATAAATTGCATAGAATTAAAGAATTAAAATACTCACCAGTTACAATCCTGCAATCCATCTAGATTGTCATATCACATAGCTTCAAAGATCTATGATTGCGGTTGATCCAACTAACGACCAATTTAAGTCAGATTAAATCATGACCATCGGATGTGCAATTGCCAAATCTACAGTAGGGATAGATTGTGGAGATTGAAAGGAGAATTAAATATCACTCTTGTTCCAATACCACAATTATTCAGGTCGTCTGATCTTATAGCTTCAAAGATCAACAATTGTGATTGACTCACCAACAACGCACAACTTCCAATTGTGGAGTTTGGGTGACGATTTAAATCACTCACAAGTTGTGGTTCCGCAATCATCGTCGACCGTTGATCTACTTCAAGTATCCCCACGACTGTTGGATCACATTTTAGTGGAAGGACAGGATAAGATAAAAGGGTTGGAAGTTTTATTATTTGAATACCTATCAACCATTGGATCAAACCTGAATTCCCTTCAGTCGTCGGATCATTTTTGAATGGAAGCACAAGATAAGTGAGATAATATCTGAGATCTCATTTGTGTGAATTTTCGTCAGTCGTTGGATCATTCTAAGTGGAAAGAAAAGATAAACTAGCACAGTTGCATCGTAGAAATATCGAGTTGTCGATCTAAGATCCTGATGAACGAACAACATTCACTTCGGATCTAAATTTGCGAGGAAGTTACACTCTGGAGAAATCTCACCTCAAGAATTCAGTTTGAGATTCGAAATACCCGGAGCCCAGAAATCTGAAATGAATATGGACCATCAAATTTGGAGGACATATGATGACCGTTGGATCAGGGTTGTTGGTCAGCAAACCATGTTAGCAAGGAAACGCAATAGACCACATATACAAGGACATGTGGAAGACCACGTCAGCAGACTATGTCAACAGAAAACATCAGCAAAGACATGTGACAAACCACGTTAGCAGACCACGTCGAAAAAAACACATGGCACAATCAGATGATGACAAGTGTCAAAGAGGAAATTGGCACATGCCATGTCAACAAGTGATGTAAGCAAGTTACGTCAATCTAGGAGAATTGCTTCGGGAGTTTTATCACAAACAAATTTCAAAAGTCCCGAAGGACAAAGGTCTGAAGTCGCTCTTAGTCATCGATCTGAGATACCCTTCAGATACTATCCTGATCGTTAGATCAAGGAGATGAACATGTGTCACATCAGGAGATCTATGTCGACGTTACAAAGAAACTGTGACAGACCATGTCAGCAAGGACACGTGGAACAGTTAGATAACGACAAATGTCAAGTTGAAATCATCATTTCAGGTGCATGCAAATCATGAATCTGAGTGACACGTGGTAGCTTCTCGACTTGTGGCAGGTCATCAAGTGATGAAATTAAGTTACATCACTCTGGGAGTTTTTTCTTTGGGAGTTTTACCACCAACACTTGCCCAAAGTCATGAATACTGAAGACCCGAAGTGGACACAGGACGTTCGATTTGAAGATCACTTCGGGAGCGTTCTTGACCACTCGATCTACTTCAGTGGAAGGATAGTGTAAGTGGAAACATTAACTGACAGCAAGCGGTCTCCACCATTGATGACTTACTTAGTAGGTGACCACTCCAGAGGAAAATGGATCAGCGCTTATTTGAACCTCTGAATTCCCAAACGCCAAAGTCCCGAAGTGAACATAAGTCGTCCGATCTGAAAGATCACTTCGAGAGTGATCCCAACCGTTGATCACACTATAATGAAATTTGAGGCTTGAGAATTCCAAATCTCAGAGACGTGAAAGGATCTCGACTGTTGATTGAGAAAGGGACATGTGTTAGTGGATTGACAACACCGAAATATTAACGTATGGAGGAAACAATGGGTTGAGATTTGAAATATCCGAAGTTCGAAGACCCAAAGGAGATCTTGACCATCGATCTAATGTCGAGTGAACTCTCAACCATTGATCAAAACACAATGGAAGGATAGCGTAAGAATAATAGAAAAATTCGTGAAGTAAATGATGGTCATCCATCTCATTGCTTGATTAAGTCTTGGTTGTTGGATTAAGCAATGAAGTATAGGTCCAAGGATCATACATGACCATTGATCTAGTTCTGTGATATAAATGTGAACCAACTGATCTGTTTGACGATATTATATTCAGGATTTTTGAAAGGTTTGAAGTCACGAAGACCCGAAGGGCGAAGTCCCAAAGTTCCTTCATCCATCCATCTCATCAGAAGATTGGATCATGATCATTGATGTGATAATTTCTCAAGTGCTCATCTCCCCTCTCGTGAGGTCACTGTCGTTGGTCATATGATAAATATATTTAAAAGGAAGAATGTAATGTGTCGCTTAAATTGATAAGATCTTGGTTCTATTCCTATGATCATATGAACATGGTTCGAAGAAAGTGCCTATTTCCGTTATCAAAGAGACGAAGGAAATCGATCCATCCTGTGATCGATTTATGAAATAAAATGGGATGCAAGGTTTAACGATGAAGACCCAAAACGATGATCTCTGGTGGTCCCAAAGTTGTTAATGAATAAGTTAGTTATTGCACAAGTCGTCTCAATAACTTAAATAAATTTTGAGCATAAGTAAGTATAAATACAACCATGATTGGTTCACTTGGAGGTGCGCTTGGTGAAGGAATATACAGGCTTGTGGAAACTATAGGCTCACTGAGAAAGAGAGGCTTGCGAGAAAATGAAGGGGATATGAACCTGGGGTGTGTGCGAATATCGGAGAGAAGAAGAACTAAAGAAGGCGTGAATATTAGAGGAGAGACGAAGTGAAGAAGGCACATATATCAGAGGAAAGATAAAGCAAAGAAGACGTGAATATCAAACATAGGATGAAGTGTCGTGATGAGCATTGATTGTATACCTTTGATCATGAAACATAATTGATTCATTAATAAATCACTACTACTAGATATGGTTGAACTCTAGTTGGATAGACTGTGTTCTATCAACAAGCTGGGTCTTGCAACAAGTTGGGTCTTGCCTGAGAGTTAGTGCTCCTTACTTCAGTTGGTGCTAAAACAAATTAGTTCGTGCTGGGAAAACCCTTATTATTTTATTCACATATATTCATACAAATTATATACAAACATCTGGTATCTTCTGTGTCCATTGTGATTATGATTTGATTGTTCTTAATATGTTCAAATATGTTTTAACTGTTAACTTTTAAGAAGAAGAAAAGTTATAAAAGTACACACACTAATTCACCCCCCCCCTCTTAGTGTGGGTGGTGTGTTCAACAATTGGTATCAGAGCGAGGTTCCTTCAAAACATAGTTTAACCACTAGAAGGTAGATCCTAAAGAAATGGGTGGACAGATGGCTCTCTCCGCAATTGAATCTCCATTATTTTATGGAACAGATTATTCTTCATGGAGAGAAAATATGAAACGGTATTTGAAGTCAAGAGGATATGAAGTTTGGAATTTAGTAGTAAGAAATCCCTGGAATTTAACTACATCAAAGAATCTATCAAAGATTACAGTCCAAAGAAGAGCAAGGAAGAAAAATGAAGTGGCATTGAAGATTCTTCTCAATGGATTATCAGATACAGTCAAGGCAAGCATAGGACTATGCACATCTGCAAAGGACTTATGGCTGAAGTTAGAAAAGATGTATCAAATCAAAAGTAAAGACAGAGAAGACATTCCTATCAAGGATGAAGATGAAGACTCAACCATCAATAAAGGTAATGGCTCTCCACATATTTTCGATTGCAATAATGTTGATATTGAATCCTCCCCTGAAAATAAAGAAGAAGACTCAAATAAAATAACAGAATGTTCTGTTAGCATTTATCTCGTGGAAGAAGTAGAAGAAGAATTATCAAAGGCCAAACAAAAGGTTGATTGGAGTCTATATGAATACTGCTATGACTATAATGAATCAGACTATAACTATCTTCATGACTACGCTAAAGAATTTCTTGAAAATAGTCAAAATCATGTCTTGGAAATAAAGGAAATGCTCAAGAACAATGAAAATATAATATATAAGCAGGACAATCAATTAGAAGAGAAATAAGAGGAGATCGAGAAGCTGAAGAAATAAATCAATGAAGTAAAAGAAAATAAGAAGGAAGATGATGAGATTAGCAATCAAAGGCATATCCTGGAAATAAAAGAAAAGATCAAAGACAATGAAGAAATTAGATCTAAGCAAAAGATTCAGTTAGAAAACAAAGAAGAAGAGATCAAAAGATTGAAAACAAAAGTTGTTTATCTAACAAAAGAAAAGGAAGAGAAGATCAAGAGACTGAAAAATGAAATCAGTCAAGCAAATGAAGAGGAGATCGAGAGACTGAAAAATGAAATCATTCAAGCAAAGGAAGAAGAGATCAAGAGACTAAAAAATGAAATCAGTCAAGCAAGAGAAGAAAAGAAGGAAGATGATGAACCAAGAAAAAACCTTGCAGATCTGAAAGAACTAAGGGAAATCCATGTCAAACTTAAAATCCAACTTGAAGAAGCCAAAAGAAGGGAGGAGGTAGTGAGGAACCATTTGGACAAAAAGGAAGAATCATGTCATGAGCTGGAAGCAAAAGTTGTGGATATTAGAAAGAAGGTTGAGAATTCAAACACCCAAGTCAAGTTCTTAAATAGCTCCATGACCCTGGATGAGATCTTGGATAGTCAGAGATCACCAAATGACAAATCTAGTCTTGGATACAAGGAAGAGATCAGTACTCCTAAGAAGTATGATGCAGGTCCTTCATTTGTAAAAGGTGAAACCAAGTCAGACACAAGTCCTTCATTTGTAAAGGACAAAGACAGGTCTGACACAACTTCTTCATTTGTAAAAAGTGAAAGCAGGTATGACTCAGTTTCTTCATGTTCAAGAAATAAAAGAAACACTACAAAATTTAGAAGATCAGATCAAGGAAGACATTCATAAGCTATTCATATACCTCAAAGCAAGTTCAGAAGATAGACACCTTCATGGATGAATCAAAGAAGGTATGAGAATGTTTTTAACGGTTATTGTTTTTCTTGTAATGAATATGGACATAAAGCCTTGGATTGTAGGCATAATGAAAGAAAACAATTTGGTAGGTTCAACAACAGTATAAGATGTTGGAACTTCAATCATGTTGGACATATTGCTACACATTGTTACACTATGAGATGTTATAGTTGTGATGGATATGACCACAAAGCCTATAACTATTGGAACTCAAGAAAACAGTCAATGAGAAATGCTCCATACAGTACAACAAAAGGAGTAAATGAAACATGGAAGAAAAATGAAGTTGCAGTAATAGATGATTAGAGAAAAAAGTTCAAGAAACCAGGAAACTCACAAATATGGATAGAAAAGACTAAACAAGTGAATAGGAGTGAAGTTGATTGCTACAAAAAGAATTGCAGTCATGTGACAAACATAGTATAAATTTGTCTCAGATAACTTTAGAGCAATGTACAATAAAGAATCATCTTGGATAAAGACGGATACATATGGTTAGAGATCGATGAGAATCAATGGGTAAATCCAAGAGTTATTTGAATAAGATGAGATACAATTGCGCACTGTTCCAGTAGAACAACGACATCCCCAGAAGCAACATTATGATGTACAAAATGAGGTACATGACATCTTGTAGAGATAACAAGAGGAGAAACCCTGTAAAAAAAACCCACCCTTTTAGAAACAAAGGGGGAGAACAATCAGTAAAAAATCAAGGGAAGTTTTGGTTAGTAAATAAGAAAGTAATTAGATTAAGTCTTGAAAAGTCTCGATCACTACAAAAATTTGTATAAAGAAGACTACTCATTAGAAACACAAAAATCCCAAACAACTAAGATAAGAAGTTAGTTAATAGGGGAAGAAACCTTGACAGGAAGAACTACCTTTTCAGAAACAAATGGGGAGAGTAGTCAGAAGCAGAGAGAGCATACTAACAGGGGGAGTCATTCATTTATGGTAGACAGAACATGATTCTAGGAAGAGTTACCCAAGATCAAATTCTGGTCAGTAACATACAGATCTTTACTACAGGAGGAAAAATCCTTTTCCATTGATGTCAAAGGGGGAGAGAAACTTCATAAGAAGAAAACCTCATAAGAGGAGAGCATCATCACGGGGGGAGTTTTGTATATGAAGTTAGTGTGGTTCCCTCAATGACAAAAGGGGATATTTTTGGACATATTTTCATTGATGTCAACAGTCGATATGACGATCTATTGTAAATAATGAATTACCATAGATGAGATTGTCATTGATGTCAACAACATATCAATTAGCAGAAGATGTCAAACAATATCTAGAGATCAAAAGAACAAGCTCAGGAGGAGGAGAAAACAGGAGGAGTGAACAGTACGATGATCAAAGCTCGGGATAATTAGCGACTGACTATCAGTGCATAAAAGAATTCACAAAAATTTATTAAATCTCATGAGAGTTAGCGAAGGAAGAGCGCATTGCAGAAGTGTCGTCGAGATCGATGGAAAATTGAGAAGTCGACCAATGCACAGAAAAAGAATAAGCTCATAACGAGAAGCTTCAGCAACCGTCTGATCAGAATGAAGAATCCTCAGCAGCCATCTGATCAAGGTTGACCATGTTGATCGTGTAAATATAAAAAACATCGGTCATATGAGTGACTGTGGGCTTGAGGACCGTTGGAGGATCGTGACCATCGGATCAACAAGCCAGATCAATGGCAGGGATAAATTGCGGAGAGCGAAATAAGAATTAAACTAATCGCTAGTTACAATCTTGCAATCAGTCTATATCATCATATCACATAGTGTTAAGGTCCTAACCCGCACATAGGTAGATCAATGTATTCGGATGTAATAAAGGTCAATATTAATAATACCTTTCAATAAAATAGAATAAGGCAGATGTAAGAAGACCTAATAGAAGCTTCCGCTTCTAAAAGGATCTTCCTCTAGATGCTTCTCTTAATAGACACATTTAGTATAAATAAGGGTCGAGGGTATGAAAACCCTAGCTTGGAGATTATTGTAACAGAGCGCTGCTCGATTGGAAGTTGCCCCCTCGAAGAGGCCTGTGAACATTGCTTTCTGAATCAAAGTGTTTTTCTATTGCTATTTCGTATATCATTTCTGTGTATTGTGAAGATTATGCTGGATATTTTACTGTTATTCTGCCATTTCTAGCATTTTATTT
>SNQJ01S0060691.1:113614-130589 GCA_010110895.2 Picea sitchensis | reverse complement strand
AGCACTGCTCGACTGGAGGTTGCCCCCTCGAAGAGGCCTGTGAACATTGCTTTCTGAATCAAAATGCTTTTCTATTGCTATTTCGTATATCATTTCTGTGTATTGTGAAGATTATGATGGATATTTTACTGTTATTCTGCCATTTCTAGCATTTTATTTCTGTTCTGCATATTTTATATATCTGGTATCTTGCACATAGCTTCAAATATCTACGACTGCGGTTGATCCAACTAACGAACAGTTTAAGTGAAATTAAATCGTGACCGTCGGATGCACATTCTCCAAATCTACGGTGGGGATAGATTGTGAAGATTGAAAGGATAATTAAATATCACGCTTGTTCCAATCCCACAATTAGTCAGGACCGTCCAATATTATAGCTTTGAAGATCAACCATTTTGGTTGACTCACCAACAATGCACAACTTCCAATTGCATGGTTTGGGTGATGAGTTAAATCACTCGCAAGTTGTGGTTCTGCAATCATCGTCGACCGTTGTTCTGCTTCGAGTGTCCTCACGACCGTTGGATCACATTTTAGTGGAAGTACAAGATAAGCTAAAAGGGATGAAAGTTCAATTATCCGAATACCCATCAACCATCGGATCAAACCCAAATTCCCTTTAGTCGTCGGATCATTTTCGAGTGGAAGGACAAGATAAGCGAGATAAGATCTGAGATCTCATTTGTGCAAATTTTCATCAGTCATTGGATCATTATAAGTGGAAGGACAGGATAACCTATCACAATTTCATCGAAGAAAGATCGAGCCGTTTATCTAAGATCTTGATCAATGAACAACATTCACTTCGGATCTAAAGTTGCAAGGAAGTTACGCTATTTCATATTTCATTTTTCTCTACTTTCATATTGATTTCATGTTTAGTTTAGAAATTTTTGAAAAATGCTATGATGTTTCTCTTTTATATTAGTTTCATTTTTTTTTTATATATATGGACGAAGGATGATAGAACCACCCTAGATTTTACAGTTTTTTGTTTCACTGCAGGCACAGGTCTACCAAGAGATGTTGCAGTTCTCATGCACTCTACGGCGAGCACATGTCCCCAAGTAGGAGCCAGATGTTATCCCCATTTTGTGGGATAACTAAGGAGATGATGTCTCAAGGCCCCCAGGTTGCATACATGGATTACCGAGAGACAACTTGACTAGTAGTGCCCACTTGCACAAATGGAGACCCACCTCACCACTACGCTCCAGGTTGATCATGACAGTATCCACCACATCAGTTGGCCTTCAGAAGACATTGGATCTTGCACCATGAGTTAAAATTGAAGTATTATGGTGAGTGTCATTTGAATATTTGAGTCATTTGAGTTCATTACATCTATTATTTCTTTTGATTATGTGATGTCTACTTGGATATTATACTTGTTTCCCTGTTTTACTTTGGTGGTTGACATTGTGCCCTAGTAAGTGGGTCACCTTTAGGGATAGGGCCGCTAATAGGATGTCCTTTGTTGATTCCTAGTGCCATTCCTGACCATACTTGACACTTTCCACACTTTATCCCCTCATATCCTCACCTTTCGGGTTTTTCGAGTGTACTTCCCAAGAAGGGGGTTCCCCTCACTTCATGGGAAGAAGGGGTTGAAATCCCAAAGGCTTGTGGCTGGAAAAATATAAAATCATGATTATTAATCTTCCACATGCTCTCCCAAAGATTTCTTAAGATCAATGAAACACTTCTCTTAAAAAATCAAAGGCGTACAAAAGCAAACACATAAATATCAATATCCCCACTTGTTGAGGTGTGTACACTCATGCGGTGTCCCTTTGTTTCCTTGCATATGGCACTCTATGTACCTCTAGATTCAAGTGGTCTTGTGGTGTTGCCGCCCAATATAATCAATTTATCTCTAGGGAGTACCCAAGGTTTTGGACTATTAATTAATTAATGGCAATGAATGGGCTTGGAAAAAGGATGCATTGAAAATGAAGGTGCAACACACCCTCTACAAAGTCACCCATAAGTGAGACACTACAACCCCTTGTATGTCATGAACCCCATGCCCAAAATTCTTCCCCTCGTCCATAACACATCATCAACATGACTTAGAAGGAGGTCCCCTTGAGAAACACCCTTAAACTTGAAGGACGATTCACCCAATAGGTCGTTTTGTCAACTCTCCCATACTCAAACTTTGTAAATTGCATAGTGTCTTTGAGCATTAGTTTATTTTGATAAGGTGGCTTGGATGTACTTGCTTGAATGGATATTTTATTTATTTTCTTACTCATCATGATGCTTTGACTTGAGATCCTTGGAGGGAATATACATTTGTCTTTGTAGGACCCAGTTGGTGGACATTTTTGGAGGAACAAGCCTATCTTGGGCTTCCATGGGGCTTCAAGCCCATAGGTTGGATTCCAAGGGTCTACATGTTGGATGATGAAGACATGCCTTCGGAGGCATAGAATACATCATGGATTACCTCAACTAACCTCTATCACCCAAATGACTTCCCTAGGAGGGGAAAATCGTCACTCTTTGGGGCTTGACGTCACTTAGGGCTAGGGGTTGGTGGTGTTGGAGTTGTTACTCATTGACACTTTGCATGATTTAACTAGAGGAGGCATGAATTGAAGGAAGAGACCTTGGTGCATGAAGAGGAGGCTCTAGAATCCCCAACGACCTCCATCTTTCTCTCCCATGATTTAGAAAAGTGTCAAAATGTCTCCTTAGAGGGATGGCGTATTACTTAGGGTTTTTCTTTCATGTGCAAAGTAAAAATTAAATATTATTATTTGTGTAAAGGGGAAAAATAAGGGTTGTTTCCCGCTTATTTTTTGTTTACCCTAAATTATGTGTACAAACTATGTTTTAGACATTTTGTATAAATAGAGATCATTTGAATCTCATTTCATAACATAACTCTCCCATTGTGAGAAGTATTTGGCTGAAATTTTCGCTATGCTTGAGGATTTATGGTGTTTATCTCTTGTGAAAACGATTTTTTGGTGTTATCTCTTGGTGATTGGATGAGCTAAGGTGGTACACACCTCTTGGAGGATTTCTCTCTTTCTATTTGATGGTAAATTGTTTGGTGAACTAGGGTTTGATCTCTCTCTTTCTTAGAATTGGTAAGGAAAAATCTTCATTGTTAGTTATTTCTTGCTCTTTCTTGGTTATTTTTGTTTTAAACCCTAGGAGGAGTATGTTGGATACACCCTCCACTAATCTTCATATAATTTTCTAAGTTTACAAGTCATTTTTGCAAGGGTTGCTAGGAGGAATACAAGTGTGTATACCCTCCTAGACTTTACCCTAGTTGGATTAGCATACCTTAGGGAGTAAGAGTATTTAAACCCATAGGGATCATGTTGATACAACTTATGTTTAAAGACTCCATTCACCCAAATATTAAAGGAACTAATCTGATTTTTTGCATTGGAGAGATAAAATACTTGCCTCGGTAAACATGGAATTTCACTCTTTTTAGATTGTCTAACTTGGAATCAATTCTATGCTTTATGTGCTTGATTGAGCCACTAGGGTGTCCCAATTTTCTTAATACTTCTTGTTGTTATAATTTTTTATCTACATCCATTGGGGTTGCAGAAACCCTAAATCTCTTTAATTTATAACTCACCAATCAATCATCGAAAGTTGCTAAAAGTTTGCCACATTAATCTACCTAGGCTAGTGCACTTTTTGGGTTGATTGTTGGCAAGTTTTGATGGCTGATTTCTTTGTTGTAACAACTTGTTTGTTACAGCCATAAGGCTGATAATTAATTCTACATAACTTTTTTACGACAACCTTACATTGTTGCTAAAGTTTTATGTTATCTTCTTGAGCTAAACTACTCATTTTCTAGCTTGTCTCTTGTACTTTTCAATAAGCTTTAAGCAACTTTATTTTGCATCTCTTACTATATTCTTGTTTCTGATGTATACTTTTGTTTATTGCTGCAAATAGGGATAAAAATCTTAACTTGCTTGTCCACATAACATTATATGCATATATTTGGCTTATTCTTGTGTCTTGAGTAGGTACATCACTCTTTACAAGTACTCTTATATCTTGGAAACTTTTGGCTACCACCAAGACTCTTTCTCAATCCCTTTACATGCTTAGTGTCTTGACCTATAGGGGATACACTTCCATCATTGCAATTTCCATCTCATTTCTGTTGATTTTTTGGTAGTTGGGGGAGGTTTTAACATCCAAGTGTAACCTTTGTACTTAGAATAGAATATTTTGGAAGTAAGAGAACCATTAAACAAACTTGTGAAAACCCTAGAAGAGAAGTTGACCCAAAGAGAATAATAATAAAGTATTAAAAGGCTCTAGAATGTGAGGTCGGCCCCACATGAAAAGACACCTTGGCAGACTAGTATAAATAGAGGCTAGGTGCTCCTCATTTGTACATGCACTCACTCAACAGAAGGAGGGTGCAAGTTTGAAGAGAAATAGCTTCAATTGCAGTAGAAGGAGGTGCAAGTCTAGAGAGGGTGGTGCAATAGTTGTCGCGGTGTAATCTTAGTCTTTTTGGTATCTCTCTTGTGTACTTCTCTTGGTAAAGGTACGCTTCTATTAGTAGAGGTACGTTCTCTTGGTATTTTGATGTTGTTGCAACAATGGTGTTTCTAGTTAGGGTTTATATGTTGGTTCTAGTGTGGACTTACCAGAATCATTCTATCTAAGAAAAGGTTAGTGTGCTTGTGGGTAGCATAGTGAATGCCTATGGTTGGGTGACAATGATGTGACATTGTCTATGGTTAAATGATCATACCATAATTTTAACATGGTTTCAGAGCTAGTTTCCTTCATAACAGTCTAACCACTGGAAGGAAGATCCTCAGTTTCCCCCCTTATCAAGATCGTTTAGTACATACTAAACCCACCAAGAAGGTCTCCTTGGTAGGGAGCATATTTTCCTTGAATCAGATATGCAATTTTCTGAAGTTGAGAAATTAGGGTTTTCTCATAAAACCCTAGGTCTGCAGTACCAATTACAGTTACAGTATTAGTTACAATTGCAGTTTCAGTTGCTTCATGTCAGTTTCTTCGTGAAAATTTCTTTGTGCCAGTTGCAGTGCCAATTGCTTCATGCCAGTTACTTTGTGCCATTTTCTTTGTGCCAGTTTTTCCTTTCCAGTTGCTTCATGCCAGTTTCTTTGTGCCAGTTGCTTCGCACCAGTTGTAGTTCTAGTTGTAGTACCAGTTGGAGTGAAAGTTTATTTGAAGTGTTGGGCCTAAATTTTAGTTTTCCTAGTGCACCCTACCCTAGCACATCTCTAGCTACTTTCAGATTGCAAGTTGGAGCACTTTGAAGTTTTAGGATTCATCGTTTCTTGTCGTTGTTTTCCACTCTTGCCAGAGGTATGTACTTGTATATGTTTAAACTGTATCACTATATTGAGGGTGTTTTTAGGAGAAAGGATCTTTTGTTCAAGAAAAAATCATAGATCTAGAGCGATCTCAGATCCATCACATTCATAAGAACAATGCAGTCCAGGTTTGATTGATTAAATTGATATGTTTCCAATTTGAATATATCAAGTTTGATAGTTGCTACATTACAAGTAAACACTATAGTTGTGACAACAATCTTTGAAATGTTTTATTACTGCTAGATACAATGATTATTTGGTAGCATGTGAGTACTATCGATATAAATGCTTATTGTACTTGTTTGCAAGATGAACTAACATCTCCTCGAGGAGATATTTCTTTTTTTGCTTCCAGGCAGGTCACAAGTGATAACTCTAAGAAGGAGCTACTGTGACGATTGTTCTTGTTATTGTTTTTATTATTATAAGAGTATTATTCTTGTCTATTGTTTTCCCTCATTGTTGGTATTGTTTCGGGCAGGTCATAGGTGAACTCTGAGGGAAGCTATAGTGATGCTTGCAGGAGGAAACATATTAGATGGCCTCTAGTTTGAGACATGGAGCAGACTATCTAAATAAGAAATTGTATACACAACCACATAAATCCATGTACCGAAGAAAAAGAGGATGAAGAAAGGTACTTTTGTGAGATACAAAGTATCTCATATGGAGATTGATTGTAAGGAGCAAAAGGTTCCAAAGATGATCGAAAAAATACCTCTAGTTCAGTTGATCACTCTTCATATCATCAAGAAGAGTTAGTAGAGCCAGAAGCGCCTACCCAAAATCATTGCAGTATCAAGGAAGAGACCAGCATGGTCTCGTGACACTTTGCAGGACGCAAAGATATATAGCATTGATGAGCCATGTCATGAGGAGTAGATGGCTCCATTAGTGGTGAGGCAGGCGGCCCCACAAAGTACTAGCTCAGAAGGTGCTAGAGTTCATATGGATTCAACCCTCAAGATCCAGTAGGGAGGAGTAGCCTCCCCAAGACCATTCATAGGAGACTTCAGAGGAAATCATCACACATAGGGGGAGAAGATGGCTCTGAAGATTATATAGAATCAAAGGGAGTCAAGCTTTAAAGGGATCATGGAGACTCAAAAGTGAGCTTGATCTCAGAGAGATTCGGTGACTTAGATGCTTTCATTCAAAAATTATTCCTCCTCGGATTTAGATGGGAGAGAGAGAAATCTTCCAGGATTGACAAACAAGTGCCATGATTTGAGGAGACTATATAGAAGCTTCAGAGGCTTCGAGGAGATATGAGACCTCCTGGGAAGATTCCCTTGTTTCAGTAATAAAGGAGGAATATAGTCAGAAGGACTGGGATATGTATTTTTCCTTGGTTATGAGACTAGAAGGGAATTCAGTGCTGACTTCCAAGATCAAACATGCTATTAATGGAAGCATAGAGATATACAAAGCCTGATATGTGGCCAAAGGATTCTACTAGAAAGAGGGAGAATATTATGATGAGATACTTGATCCAATAGTAAGAAGAAGTGTACATAAAGCAACCACAAGGTACATGAGAAGGAGTCTCATGTTTGCAGATTGAAGAAAAAATTGTACGGGCTTAAGGAGGCATCGAGGGTATGATATGTCAGAGCAGACATTTTCTTGATGAGCTTGGGATTTACCAAGAGTAAAGAATATTCCAACCTTTACTACAAGGTTTTGGATGGTGGAACAATGATATTACTGTTATATGTTGATGACATATGTTGAGAAGCTCATTGATGAATGTAAGAACACGCTTGCTTCAGAGTTCGAGATGAAGGAACTAGGTATAATGCATTAATTTTTGGGTATAGAGGTATGGCAAAGATAGGATGGGATTTTCCTTAATCAAGGAAAGTATGCAGTGGAGATCTGAAGAGATTTAGGATGATGGATTGCAAGGAAATGCCTACCCCTATGGTGACAAATCTGAAGTTGTTGTGTGATAATTTGATCCAAAAAGGATCTAGAGAAGACTAAGGATAACTCATAATTGGCAGAAGCACCTCATAAATCTTAGAATGGCCTCAGTAGACAGAGAAAGGGAAAAAATTCAAAGTTCTCAAGACTCGATGAAATTGGCATCATCACGAAGAACGCGTCGCAAGATTTCCAAAGGTGTAAATGGCTCGTCAAACAGAGTTACAGATCAAAATATATTCGTTGTCAAAGTTTTGGTCAACCTAGCCCAGTCAACAAGGATGAGTTAGCATCCGTACTATTGACGTCAACATCAGTACAGATGACATCATCATCCGTACATGGTATGTGGAACACGTAGAGGACAACATGTGTCATGTTGATGTCAACATGATGACATGGAAGCACCAGAGGCTGCCACATGTCACTCGATTTTGGACTTTTTCGATCAATCCATGGACCAATGGGAAAGTGTCACGTGGCAGACCATACAACCACATGGCAGACCATATAGCCACTTGGCAGGTGAAGTGGTAGGCTTGTTGGAGTTACTTCACACACACCTAGGATTTATTTTTCCTAAGGTTTTTCCTTGTTTATTAGTCATAATTAGTCATTATCCAGTCTCCTATATTTTAGGGGAGAATATTCCACTTGGAGAATATTCTCTTTCAGTTGACACTTCAGTTTCACTAGTTGAGTTAAGTTTAGATGTTGCATTGGTTTTGTCACCATGCAACATTGGGATCATCACCATGGTAATGTACACTTTCCTTGGGATCATCACCAGAGTGGTGCATTACCCTTGATTTCCTGAGTTAACTCCTCACTACTCTTTGTTCAGTCAGTTAACTAAAGACTAGTTGACTAGTTAACTCAACTAGGTGGTAGTTCACTCCCGTAACTGCCTGAGAGACTAGACTAGGTGACAGTTTACTCTCATAACTGTTGGTGTGTGTCCAGATCACTCTAGACCATCACTATGACTCATTAGTTACTCATGTATCCTATATCTATTGTAAATTATTCACTCTTTGAGTGTGGAATACGGTTAATGAGAATTCTTTCATTATTTCTCTCCTTCTTCTTTCTCCAATTCTCTCTGCAAATGTGTGTATTATTGTTTAGATAGATCTATTCTATGCAGTTTCAACACATTTACATGGTATCAGAGCCAACGGACTACTAAGAAAAAGCTACACCAAATTTTTTTGCGGGTACAAAAGATTGAAGACAACAAAAAGATGGATTATTCACCAGAAATACTTCTCACGCCTCATAACTATTTGGAATGGAAGCCAAAAAAATTTATTATGCTCAGATGCAGAGGCTTGTACCAAATAACTATGGAAATGGAAGTAGAGCCTGATTATGTCGATGAGAAAAATGACTTTCTCAATAGACAAGATATGGCCATAGGATGTATCCTCTATTTTATTTCTCCCGAAATTCCCCATCAAGTATATGATGACTAACAAGAATTCACTCCAAATGATTTATGGAGCATATTGGAGGTTTTATTTGGGAATAAGGAAGAATGCATGCAAAATGTTGACAATATAGAGAATGTAGAAAAGCCACTGGAAGATAAATCATCTCAATTTAAAGAGCCTTCTACACAAGTATCTACAAAAATTTGTATTCCATTAATTGAAGATGATGTCTACTCCATTTCAGATATGTTTTCTGAAATTCATTTGGAAGATATATGGCATGCATCTTAGGAGTCACATGCAGATACTTTTCCATGCACAATGCATGTATCTCAGGAGACAAAAAGGGAGCCACGCACATCATACTCAATTATGATATTTTATGAGAACTATTTGCATAAACAAATTGGATATTTGAATTCCTCTCGGGAAAATATCCAATTTCAAAAAACAAATCGACCGAAATGAAGTCCGGGAAGTGAAGTTATGATCTTTTTAAAATCAACAAAATTTCAGCATTTTTCCAGAAACGGTCACACGGTTTTCAAAGTTTCATATAAAATTTATTTGGATATTCTTAATTACAAGAAGATAAAGTGGATATTCTTAATTACAAGAAGATAAAGTGGATATGTGTGGACATATCAATGTTTCATCTACTTCATCAGATCCATGCAGACATTTACATCTTCAACAAAATCTTCAACGAGCACAAAATTGCATAGTTGTGAAGTCTTCTTGGAGTGAAGGACAAGGTTGCTTAACAACTGTTTTTTGTTCCTTCTCATTTTAATTTTTTACATACATTGTACCTTGAGGGGGGGGAGCGGGGGGTTTCCCATGATGTTTTCCCTCTTTCCTCACTTTATTTCAGTGTATATTTTGTATTTGGGTACCTAACATGGCCTCGTTGTTGGGACCCATTCTTTATTTTCACCATAGTGATGTTCAGGGGGGGCGTTGGAGTTACTTCACACACACCTAGGATTTATTTTTCCTAAGGTTTTTCCTTGTTTATTATTCATAATTATTCATTATCCAGTCTCCTATATTTTAGGGGAGAATATTCTCTTTCAGTTGACACTTCAGTTTGACTAGTTGAGTTGATTTTAGATGTTGCATTGGTTTTGTCACCATGCAACATTGGGATCATCACCATGATAATGTGCACTTTCCTTGGGATCATCACCAGAGTGTTGCATTACCCTTGATTTCCTTAGTTAACTCCTCACTACTCTTTGTTCAGTCAGTTAACTGAAGACTAGTTGACTAGTTAACTCAACTAGGTGGCAGTTCACTCTCGTAACTGCCTGATTGACTAGACTAGGTGGTAGTTTACTCCTGTAACTGTTGGTGTGTGTCCAGATCACTCTAGACCACCACTATGACTCATTATTTACTCATGTATCCTATATCTATTGTAAATTATTCACTCTTTGAGTGTGGAATACGGTTAGTGAGAATTCTTTCATTATTTATCTCCTTCTCCTTCTTTCTCCAATTCTCTCTGCAAATGTGTGTATTATTGTTTAGCTAGATCTATTATGTGTAGGTTCAACACATTTACAAGGATGACATGGCATAGGTGACGTGGTTATCCATGCAATGTTGTGACGTGGGTCAATGAAAGTTCGCCACGTGGCCTAATCATGGGCTTCCACGTGGAAATGGGAAAATTCCCAAGGACACCCAACAACCGAAATTTAAAATGGGAATATGGGTTGGCTAGTGCCAATCCCAAGTCCACTAAGTTTATAACACAATCCGTTGCTATATCTAGCGGGATCCGCCAATCCAAACCATACTCTAAAGTTAGCATGGGCCCAACAAACAAGCAACATATATATATACTCCATGTATTAAAATGGAGGTTCGTGGGCTTGACCCTGGAACCTCCTCCAACAAAGCGCTTTAAATATATATACCAACCAATAGACCAAACGACCTCATTGGTAAACCCGCCCTCGATTTTGTTTAAGAGTTAGTTTTTTCCATAGCTCAGGGGTCAGACCAAGGCGTGCTACTATACAGATGAGGCACGGAAAAGGAGAATTTTTCCATGAATTTATTGCAGGTGTAGGCACAAAAACCAAGACAAATTTTCTCAAGGGCCTAAAATTTCCATATTCATATCGAGAAGTGGAGGCAATCGTTTTTGGGTAATTTGATGTCACGAATTCAGTGGTGTTGTTTTTTTTTTCTGATCAGAGCAAATATTTTGCAGTTTAACTCCAGAATGAGGTACACTTATGTATTTTGCCAAATTCTTTTGTTGAGTTAATAAAAAGGCCTGCCCATTTGAGAGCAGGACCCGAAGATGTAGTCCACCAGGTATGAACTTCATTATCAAGTTTTTTGTATTCATATCTGATGCATATGTCTCTTCATTATTGATTTATTCCTTATTTATGGTGCACTTCAATTTTTTCTCATTTAATACAATTCTTTAATAAGTCACATCGATGAAAAGATCCTGGATCATGTTGGTATCAGAGCAGTCATCTTTGAATTGACTTGTTGAGTGTGAATGCTTACTAGGGCCAAGAATAAACAAGGTGAAGGAACACTTAAGACTTTCAACCCAGAGATTGTTCCTGCATCCCAAAGGAAGAAAATGGATGAATAGGACAAGCATGATGAACAAGAGAAAACTTTCCATATGGTCATCTATCGCATGTCAGATATGGTCGAGAAAATGTATGGAGATTACGAAAAGAGAATGGTAGAGAAAGGGAAGAAAAAGGGAGCCCGGTGGATGAAAATGCTTCAGGGAATCAAAGGGTTGGAGGAGACCCTCTTGAGCCTCCATCTTCACCATCGAGTTATATCTCTTCTTCCTCTAATCATTCTTGTCATTCTCGCCATTCTAACCATAAAGATTATTTTAAGAAACCATTGTTAAAGCTTGATGTAAAATTTGCTTTATCTATGTTTAATTGAGATGCTAATCCTGAAAAGTTAGATAATTGGATCAGACAGGTTGAAGTATATTTTCATGTTCAACATATTGATGAAGAAGAAGTTAAAGTGCAATTGGCCTCTCTTCAGTTGGAAGGCACTGCTCTCATATGGTGGGAGAGTAAACTTCAGGACATAAGTAAGTGTGGTAATCTTCTTTCCTCATGGTCAGAATTTAAATTAGGAATAAGGAGGCAATTTTATCCATTGGGTTATTTACATAAAGAAATGATGGAATGGAAAATTTTAAGACAAAGTAAAGGTCAAAATGTACAAAGTTTCACAGAAGAATTTTGGAAGAAACTTCTTGCATTGAACATTCCTTTAGATTCTTATGAAACTTTAATGAAGTATATTAGTGCACTTCACAATTATATTCGTCATACTTTACTACTATTTAACCCCACTAGTATTCATGAAGTTTGTGTGCAAGCCACTCACCTTTAGAACAGGGGAAGGCATGTTCAAGAAGATCCCACAAAGAAACCTTCCAATTTCCCACATAAGCAGTTTAAGGAGTTTAAAAGGAAGGACAAAAAGACCACCACCACAAATAAGGGAGAAGCAAAGCCATATTACACTCATTGCAAGAAATATGGACACGACGACGAGCACGGTTGGAAACTACATCCAGAAAAGAAACCAAAGAAATTCGGTGGAAAGGGGAAGACAAATATTTTTGCTATGGTGCAACAAGATATTGGTTCTGATTCAGGAGATGAGGAAATGATCACAGTGGTTGGAGTACATGGTAAAGATTCCCTTAATGCTAATTCAAGTTCCAATAATGAATCTCATGATGATGAAAGAAAGAGGAATGAATTATTTTACATAAGGGTTGTATATAATCACACTAAGATAGATACATTAGTTGGTAAAGGTTCCCAAGTAAACTTGATATCTAAAGCACTTGTTGAAAAGATGGGTCTTAAAACTAAACCACATCCAAAGCCTTATCCTCTTGGTTGTGTATGTGATAAAGAAAAACTTAATGTCACCAGGCAGTCTAGGGTCAAATTTATTATTGCTTCAAAGTTGATTGATGAAGTTGATTTGGATGTTGTTTCACTTGATATATGTGTTATAGTGTTGGGGAGTCCTTATCTTTATGATAGAAAAGCAGTCTTCTTTCGTCATGAGAACAAATATCACCTTACTAAAGGGGGAGTGGAATATATCATTAGAGCCCAGAGCATGAGGGTAAACACAACACTTGTTACTGCATGACAAATCAAGAGACTCATAAACACAAATAAGAGATATGTACTCATAGTCATAAGGGAAAAGGATGTCAAAACATCCGATGCTTTCCAAGGATGTGATCCTTCTCATAAGAAAAAATTAATTGATATTGTTTCTAAATATGATGATATTTTTCAGGAACTGGATGGATTACCTCTTAAGAGGAAAATCCAACATGAAATACATCTTCAGCAGGATTCACCCCTTCCTAATGTGGGCATGTACATTATGTTAGTTGCAGAGATGAAAGAGATAAAGAAATAGGTACAGGACTTGTTGGATCGAGGGGTCATCAAACCCATCTCATATCCTTGTGGCTCTCCAATCGTGATGGTGCCAAAGAAGGATGGCACATGGAAAATGTGTGTCAATTACCGAGCCTTAAATAAAATCACGGTGAAAAATCGATACCCTCTTCCTCATATAGATGATTTACTTGATCAATTAAAGAATGTTATTTATTTCACTAAGTTGGATTTGTGCAGTGGATACCATCAGATTAGGGTTGCAGAACATGATGCATGCAAAAATTCCTTTAAAACCAAATAGGGATTGTTTGAGTGGTTATTTATGTCAGTTTGTCTTTGTAATGCTCCGACAACCTTCATGCATGTGATGAATGATGTATTCATGCCATTTCTAGATGATTTTGTAATTGTATATTTAGACGACATTCTTATATTTAGTGGGACTTGGGATGAACATGTAGTATTAGATACTTTTCAAAGGGAAAATTTGTATTTAAAATTGTCCAAATGTGAGTTTGGCAAGACTGCACTTGTGTACTTAGGTCATATTGTAGGAGGAGGACAATTCAAAATTGATCCTTCCAAAATTGATGTAATTATAAATTGGCCTGAGCCCAAAAATGTAACCAAAATGCGAAGCTTCTTAGGTGCAGTCCAGTACGGGAGGAGATTCATCTCAAACTTCTCATTTATTGTATCTCCTTTGCATGCCTTAACCAGTGTGAAGAACACTTTTCAGTGAGGAGGAAAGCAACAAAAGGCCTTTAACACTTTGAAGGAAAAGATCAGTACCGCACCAGTATTAGCACTGTCAAATCTTCAGTAGCCTTTCAATATTGAGACAGATGCCAATGGATACACCATGGGTGCAATATTGATGCAATATCATAAGCCTATTTGTTACCACTCTGAAAATTTTAACCAAGTTGTTGTTAACTATCCTACATATGATAAAGAGTTGTATGCATTAGTTCAAAGTGTAAAGAAATGGAAGCAATACTTGTTAGGGAAGGAAACAATCATACATACAGATCACCAACCCTTACAGTATCTCCAAGCAAATACCAAGCTACAACAATCTTGGCACTACATGTGGATGGGTTTTCTTCAATAGTTTCATTTGGTGATCAAATAAAAAAAGGGTACAAGTAACAAGGTAGTTGATATGCTTTCTAGACCTCCTATTGTTGCTTATATTATTTTGAAGAACACTTCTTTATCTCCTAATAGCTATGTGGAACAATATGTTGTTGATGAAGATTTTAAAGATGTATTTGAGAAGCTAACCCATGGTTCATGGGTAGAGAACTATTATCTGCAGGGAAAACTACTCTACCATCTTGGAAAGATATGTATTCCTACAAATGAACTATTCCATGTAATTAGAGAAGCTCACACTTCTCTTGTGTCTGGGCATTTTGGGGTAGGAAAAACTATGGCTCATCTGCAAAGATTTTGTTACTGGCCTCAAATGAAAGCAATTGTAACTAAATATGTAAAGGGGTGTGTGATGTGTTCTACTTGTAAGCCCACTAATAGAAAATTAGGGCTATACTCACCACTTCCTGTTCCATCCCATCCATGGGAGAGTATCTCCATGGATTTTGTAGGGGGTTTACCAATGTAAAAAAGGGGTCATGACTATTTGTATGTTGTAGTGGATAGGTTCAGCAAGATGTGTATATTGATTCCATGTAAAAAGAAGATCACTGATGAGCAGACTACTAATCTCTTCTTTCAGTATGTTCACTTTGGGTTACCCACATCCATTATCTCAGATCGAGATACTCGATTCATTGGGTATTTTTGGACAAGCTTGTGGAGAATGATGGACACCAAGTTGAAGAGGAGCACTGCTTTCCATCCACAAACTGACGGAAAGACAAAGGTTGTTAATTGAATAGTGGTACTTTTGCTTCGAGGCTACTGCAACAAGCATCCCAAATTATGGGATGAATAGATACCCTATGTACAACATGCTTACAATCGAGCCTTACATTCCTCCACTCATTGTTCACCATTCGAGGCATGTTTTGGGTATTTTCCTAAGGTCCCTTTGGACTTGATGTATGGTAAATATGTTGATTCCAATGAAGATAGAAATGAAGACAAGGCCCACAATTTCATTCAAAGGATCCAGTAGGTACACCAAGCAATCATAGAACAGTTGGAGAAGATTCAAGAACATTATAAAGCTCAACATGAAAAACACAAGGTTTATCATCAGTTCCAGGATGGATACCAGGTATGGCTTCACATCAACAAGGAGTGATTGAAGGGTGAAGGAAAGAAACTCAAGCCCATTCGATATGGACCCTTCACTATTTTGGAGAAAAGCGGTACCGATGTTTTCGTCTGGATATTCCATCTTATATGCAAATCTACTCAATTGTAAATGTATAAAACTTGAAACTTTTTTAGCCTCCCATGATCATGGATCAAGGTGAGGAAGTTTCAATACCTTCAGTTGATGAGTTTTATCTTGAGTACCTGGATGAGTTGAAGGAAGATATCATCATGGACTGAAGGACAGGGACTTAACCCAGGGGTGATGTTGATTATCTTTGATTGGGCTTAAAGGGCACACATCCAAGCAAGGCAAAGTGGATTGAGAAGGACAAGGTGAGGGAACTCTTCCCTCACTTATCTATTTATTGATAAAATATTTTGGTGGTCCAAAAATCTCTCAATGGGAAGGCATGGTCCAAAAAGGATCCAGAGAATACTAAGGATAACTCAAAATTGGCAGAAGCACCTCAGAAATATCAGAATGGCCTCAGCAGATAGAGAAAGGAAAAAAATTCAGAGTTCTCAGAACTCAGTGAAATTGGAATCACCGGGAAGAGTGCATCGTAAGATTTTTAACAGCATAAACGGATTGTCAAACGGAGTTACGGATCAAAATATATCCGCGGTCAAAGTTTTGGTCAACCTAGCCCAGTCAATAGGGATGAGTCAGCATTCGTACTGTTGACGTCAGCATTAGTACAAATGACTTCATTGTATGTAAAGGGTACATGGAACACACAGAATAAGACATGTGTCATGTTGATGTTAGCATGATGATGTGGCAGAAACAGAGGTCGCCACGTGTCACTCGATTTTGGACTTTTTTGATCAATCTGTGGACCAATGGGAAAGTGTCACGTGTGTTAAGAACCAAATATCAATATAGCATAGAAAAACCTCAAAAAATTACTCAACGCCTTGAAAAAGAGATAATTTCATATAATAAGCCTCTTCGAGGGGGAAACCTCCTTTTACCCCATTTAAATGTTCAAGTACAAGATGATTCAAAATGAAAATGTCTCCTTGGTATATATAGGAGACTAGGAGGTATAATTACAACTAATGGCCTAAAGCCAACATAAATAAAATAACATTAATAATATAATATTCCCCAATTAAGGGGTAATGAGTCAATATTAGGGCTTAACATGTCCCTCCCCTTGAGACAAGTGTTGTCCACAACGCTTGAGTAACTCTGGATGCTTCTATATAAAAGACTTATTTTCCCAAGTGGAATCTTCAACCGGTAGTTTCCTCCATTTAATGAGATACTATGAAATGGATCTATTCCTCAGCTAGCGAATTCTTATGTCAGTGATGGCTTCAGGCTCCAATATGATTTTTCCTTCCTCGTCAAGTTTTGGCAATATAGTTTGAACTAAGATCGTATCGCCTATAACCTTCTTTAAGCATGAAACATGGAAAACTGGGTGTACTCATGAAGATGCAGGCAACTCCAATTTGTATGCCATAGTACCAATATTTTGCAACACCTTATAAGGGCCATAGTACTTTGGTG
>SNQJ01S0060691.1:90994-108468 GCA_010110895.2 Picea sitchensis | reverse complement strand
ATAACTGTCCTAAAAGATTAGCTAAACCATAATTATTTCTTAAAAAAAACATTAACTAATTAATTATTATTAATTAGTTATTCATGATTGTCAATGATTAATTTAAGTATTAATTAACTCATTAATTAATAAGGTAAATAAATCAAAGGAGGATAATAAAGTATATTATTAAATTAAGTTACGTACCCGAAAATGGATGACATATTAACTACAAGGGATAAGATATTAAATAAAGGGGATAAGGGGCATTAACGGGAAAGGATAAGAAGGTAATAAATGGGTTAGGTAGGGAGTAAATGAGGGGGGAGTCGGTGAAAGGAGGAACAAGGAGGGAAAGGAGGTTTACAGGAGGCCATTCTACGGGATGTTGGGGATGGATTTTGGGAGCTCTGGGATTTGCAGAGAGAAGTGAAATTTTGGAGTGGGATTGTATCAGTGCACCGGGGTTGCTGGGGGTTTTGGGCACGGGGGCCAGGATATCCATTGATATTCTAGAGCTAGGAAGTTACCTAGTTGGAAGGCAGGAACTAGGTTTTGGGTAGTATTTTTCAGAAGAGGTCAAGGAGGCAAGCGGCGGACAATGGAGGATTATTAGCATCAGGTTCAGGTATTATTTCAAATTATGCATTGTTTTAATCTCTTATAAAAATTTATTATAAATGATAAATTTGTAGGCGAATGTGCTAAATTATAGAAATTTCTTGACTTTTACTGTTATGTTGTAAATTAAATGGTTTTTTATTTAATTCGGCCCCTACAGGTAACCCAAGGCTGACAAGGTTCGGGACAGTGCCCCAAAAAATTTTTTGGGTGGTTTTTGCTATTTTTAGCGGTTTACTAAAAATAATCTCAGTTTTAGGGATTAGGGTTTTGGTATCTACAGAATACCTAAAAACATTGTATATATTGTATAATGAATGGTGAAATTCCATATAATGAATATAAGAAAGGTTTTCTCGATTGAGGGTTTCCGATATAAAATCTTTGTGTACTCTGTGTATGAGCCATTGATTAAATTCTGTTTTGCTTAAGAATCTATATGCATTGCCTTACTTCATAGGTTTAAAACTTACATGTGGTATCAGAGCTCATTTTTGGCTTCAGCGGGACGCCTTTGTTGTTGAGGGTTTGGCTCAGTCTTGATAGATCAAGTTTATCTTGGGTCTGTGATAAACCTGGGTTTAGTGGGAGCTTTTGCAGTGGAGATTCGATTATAAAAAGAGGAATGGCGAGCTCATCTAGAATCAAGATAGAGAAGTTCAATGGTAAAAACTTTGAGCTATGGAAGTTGAAGATGGAGGACCTTCTTATAGACAAAGAACAATGGACCGTTGTGGATCCTGGTACACAGGCTACTGGTACACCGTCTATTAGCACACAGGCTACTGGTACACAACCTACTAGTACACAAACTACCAGTACACCACCTACTGGTATGTCAAAGGAAGATTGGGAGAAGTTGGATAGAAGAGAAAGGAGTATTATTCGACTCTGCTTGGCAGATTCAATTTTGTTGAAAGTCTAGGGAGAATCTACAACCAATGAACTATGGTATAAGTTGGGGAATTTGTATCAATCAAAGTCCCTGGTAAACAAGTTGTTTCTTCAAAAGAAGTTGCATCATCTTAGGATGGAAGATGGAGATTCTATGACAGAACATCTAAATGCCTTTAATACTCTGGTAAGTCAACTTGGCTATGTTAATATTACAATTGCAGAGGAAGATAAGTGTATTACTTTGTTATGTTCATTTCCAGACTCTTGGGATAATTTGGTTGTAGAAATAGGTAGTACCACTCAGTCTACATTGAAGTATCAAGATGTAGTTGCATCCTTCTTATCTGAAGAGATGAGGTGAAAAAGCATGGATGGTCACAGCACAAATGCTTTATTTATAAGAGGGTGTACCCAAGACAGGAACCCTGGTAAGCCTTCTAGGTGGAGATCTAAATCTACAGGTATATCTAAGTCTCCAGGAAAATATTTGAGGAAATGTTGGAAGTGTGGTAAAACAGGGAATTATAAGAAAGATTGCAAGTCTATGAAGGTTGAAAAACCAAAGGGATCTGATAGTACCTCTTTCACAGAGGCAAAAACCTCCACTGAAGAAGGAGGTGATGTTTACCTGGCATCTACAAGTACACATGCAAATCGTGATGTATGGTTGGTCAACTCAGGTGCATCATACCATATGACTCCTCACAGGGAGTGGTTCTCTGAATATGAAAAATATGATGGTGGTGATGTATTCCTAGGAGATGAATCGACAACAAAAATCTTGGGACATGGAAGAGTTAAGTTGCTGCTAAAATACGGAAGGATTAGAACTCTCCCTGGGGTTCTACACATTCCAAAACTAGCCAGGATCTTTATATCTGTAAGAAAAATGGAAGATGCAGGAGTGGATACTATATTTGGAAAGGGCACTTGCAAGATGGTACGAGGAGCAATGGTGTTGATGAGGGGAGTTCGGTGTGGAAATATGTACAAGTTGTTGGGAAGCACTTATACTAATGGGTGTAACAATTTTGTTGTGCCTGAGTAGAGAAATGAAGGAGACAAGACCAATACTATCCTAGAAAACAAGACCATGTTGTGGCATCAAATACTGGGGCATATTGGAGAAAAGGGCCTATGAACACTACACAGTAAAGGTATGGTTGAAGGTATGTCTAATTGCACTCTGTATTTTGATTTTTGTGAACATTGCATATATGGTAAACATAATCAAGATTCACATATGCTGCTACAAGAGCAAAGGGGATCATAGAGTTGATACACAGTGATGTGTTTGGACCTGTTCATGTTCCATACCTAGGTAAATCTGTGTATTATGTTTCATCCATAGATGATTTTTCAAGGAACACATGGATTTATTTTCTTAGAAATAAATCTGAGATATTTGATAAATTTAAAGAGTTTAAGGCTCTGGTAGAAAATCAGACAAAGAAGAAAATAAAGGTATTGAGAACAGATAATGGTGGAGAATTTTGCGGAAATGAATTCGAATAATTCTGTAAGAAGTGTGGTATAGCAAGGTAGAAGACTACTCCATACACTCCTCAGCAGAATGGAGTTCCAGAAAGGATGAACAAGACACTGATGGAAAAATCAAGGAGCATGCTCAGTGGTGTTGGGTTAGGACAAGAATTCTAGGCAGAGGCAGTGGGTACAGCATGTTACCTGGTCAATCGATCACCTTCATCAGCGTTGGATGATAGAAATCCACACGAGGTATGGTCTGGAGAGAGACCCTCTCTTCAACATCTTAGAGTCTTTGGTTGTGATGCTTATGTACATGTTCCAAAGGAAAATAGAAGTAAGATGGATAAAAAGGCTGAAAAGTGTATCTTTATTGGTTATAAAGATGGTGTGAAAGGTTGTAAGCTTTGGAACCTAGAAACCAAGAAAATTGTTTACAGTCGAGATGTTATTTTCAAAGAGGTAAAAGATGTGTCCAAACAGGAATTCCTACCAATGCAAGCCGAACCTGAGAAAATAGAGCTTGAGTTGGATGATGCAAAATCTGAATCATCTGAAGAAGAGGAAGCAGAAGAAGAAGAAGAAGAGGAACCACATACCCCAGTATTGAGGAGATTAGTGAGAGATAGAAGGAAACCAGAAAGGTATATTCCACCTTATTTTCATTCCGATTTTACTTTATCTATTACTGATGATGATCCCAGAACTGTCAGGGAAGCAGTGAATTCAGAGGATAGTAAAATCTAGAAGAAGGCCATGGTTGAAGAAATGGATGCCTTGGATAAGAATGAGGTGTGGGATATAGTTGAGTTTCCAACTGGAAGAAAATCAGTTGGTAGCAAATGGTTGTTCAAGAAGAAGTTTAATGCACAAGGTAAAGTGGAGAAATACAAAGCTCGGTTAGTAGCAAAAGGTTATTCCTAGGTAGAGGGAATTGACTTTAGTGAGATTTTTTCTCCTGTTGCTAAGTTAACTTCTATTAGATTTATTTTATCTATTGTTGCTTCTTTTGATCTTGAAGTGGAACAGATGGATGTGAAGACATCATTCCTTCATGGGGATCTGGAAGAAGAAATCTACATGGAGCAGCCAGAAGGCTTTATAGTGAAGGGAAACAAATAGTTGGTCTATAAGCTAAAGAAGTCACTATATGGTCTTAAGCAATCACCTAGGATGTGTTATCAAAAGTTTGACACATACATCCTTGGATTGGGATTTGTAAGAAGCAGAGTTGATCACTGTGTATATTCCAAGCAGGTTGGTAATCTCTTCATTTATGTAGTGTTGTATGTTGATGACATGTTGTTGGTAGGAAATAACATGGATGTTATCAAGGAGGTGAAATTGCAGTTATCCTCCAAATTTGACATGAAGGATCTCGAAGCTGCTAACTTCATTCTGGGAATGGAGATTAAAAGAGATTGTGCAAACAAGAAACTCTGGTTGAATTAGAGAAAATATGTTGAGACGATATTGCAGAGGTTTAATATGCATGGAAGTAAACCAGTCAAGGTTCATATTCCTATAGGTGTAAAGTTATCTGTAGATCAGTGTCCCAAGACACAGGAAGAAGAAGAGGACATGTCCCATGTTTTGTATGCCAGTGCACTTGGCAGTTTGATGTATGCAAAGGTCTATACTAGACCGGACATTGCACATGCTGTGGGAGTTTTGAGTAGGTATATGTCAAAACCAGAGAAGGAGCATTAGACAGCAGTAAAGAGGGTCTTCAGGTATCTTCGTGGCACTACCAGTTATGGATTGTGCTACTAAGGAAGACCGGGATTGGATATAGTGATGGACATACGTGGCTTTGTTGATGCAGACTCGGCTGGAGATCTAGATCGCAGAAGATCTACAAGTGGGTATGTGTTTAACCTATTTGGAGGAGAAATCAGTTGGATGAGAAAAAGACATGTTGTAGTGGCACTCTCAACTATAGAAGTTGAATACATGGCAGCCACGCAAGCAAGGAAGAAATATGGTTACAAAGATTGTGTTCAGGTATTGGGTTGGTACAACAAGCAGTGAGATTAGATTATGACAGTTAGAGTGCAATATTCCTAGCAAAGAACCCAGCTTATCATTCAAAGACAAAGCATATTGATGGTTAGTATCACTTTGTGAGAGACATGGTTGAGGAAAAGAAGGTGTTGTTGGAAAAGGTTGACACTTTGAAGAATGTTGCAGATTCATTGACAAAGTCTGTGAGCACAGAAAATTTCTCCTGGTGTAGAGTAACAATTGGCATTGTTTCCTTGGATTGTTGACTATATAACCCCCTAGACCCCTAGATGCAAAGAAAACAACAAGTGGGAGAATGTTGGGTATGTGTTATATTCTTTGCATGTGTGTGTGTGGGCACATCAGATATGACAACTGCGTCTGGCGATCCCTCGTAGTAGTGTGTTGTTCGTGTTGTGTGAGTTGGGTGCTTTCCTAGGGGAATCCCAGGAGGGGGCAGGTATGTCCCCCCCCTACTTACACGCAACGTTCGACAATGGGCGGTAGCATAGGGCAACGCCCGGAAAAAGTTTTTAGGGCGGTTTTTGCTATTTTTAGCTGATTTTGCTATTTTTAGCGGTTTACTAAAAATAATCCTGGTTTTAGGGATTAGGGTTTTGGTATCTACGGAATACCTAAAAACATTGTATATATTGTATAGTGAATGGTGAAGTTCCATATAATGAATATAAGAAAGGTTTTCCTAGTTGAGGGTTTCCGGTATAAAATCTTTGTGTACTCTGTGTATGAGCCATTGATTCAATTCTATTTTGCTTAAGAATCTATATGCATTGCTTTACTTCACAGGTTTAAAACTTACATGTTACTCCAGTGAAATATTCTTGTACACAAGTACTCCAGTGAAATAGTCTGGTACGTTGATATATTGATACTCCAGTGAAATAGTCTGGTACACTGATATATTGCTACTCCAATGAAATAGTCTGGTATGCATAGCTACTCTAGTGAAATAGTTCGATACGTTGAGATATTGTTACTCCAGTGAAATAGTCTAGTACACAACTACTCCAGTTAAATAGTATGGTACGCTGAGATATTGCTACTCCAGTGAAATAGTCTAGTACGCATAGCTATTCCAGTGAAATTGTCTGGTACATTGAGATATTGCTACTCTAGTGAAACAGTCTGGTACGCATGTTACACTGGTGTGCCAACTAGTGGGACTTATTCTTATGAGAGATAAACATGTGGAATCCCACATGATATTTATCCCCTTGAGGACTTATTCATGTGATAACTTTTTCCATGTAACTCCATATGAGACTTAGCCACCCCATTACCTAGTTATGCATGAGATGGTTGTTTCAATGATTGTATATCTAGTGCCTGGTTATTGTGGACTAGAAGAAAGTCCCATCATAAATATTATGCCAACTAGTGGGATTCAGTTTATGTTGGTTACTACTCTGGATGCATGCCATGTGTGGTTACAGAACTTCTTATGATGTCATATTTTGTGTGAGTTGATGAGTTACTAGTTCTTTATGAACTAAATGTCATATTTTGTGTGAGCTAACGAGTTACTAGTTCTTTATGAACTAGATACCATATTTTGTGTGAGTTGGTGAGTTGAATCCCCATGATGACATAAATCCCAGAAGGATGATGAGACCCCAGATGCATGATTGTGACATGACCATCAAATAGCATGTATGTGTGACTATGACAGATATTGTGTGCCTATGATGGTGATACTTGTTACATTATTTGTTTGATCATGAGATGGCATGTTGGGTCATGCTACTTGTTACATGATCTGTTTGATCATGATATAGGTTGTGTGGCTATGGTGATGCTACCTGTAGACTGGTATGCAAGACCATGTGAGTCTTTCCCATGTCATGTGAGATGTATGTATGTGTTTGAGAGCATTACATGAAGAACATGTTAGTTAATACCTCCCTAAGTAAGAGGGAGTGTTGATTTTTTGGTAGCTGCAGGAGGTATTAACCTCCAAGTGTAACCTTTTTACTTAGCATAGATTATTATGGAAGTAAGACAACCATTAAATAGATGTGTGAAAACCCTAGAAGAGAAGTTGGCCCAAGGAGAATAATAATAAAGTATTAAAAGGATCCATAAAGTGAGGTTGGCACCACATGAAAAGACACCCTGGGAGACTAGTATAAATAGATTCTAGGCACTCCTCATTTGTACATACACTCACTCAGCAGAAGGAGGGCACAAGTTTGAAGAGAAGTAGTTGCAGTTACAGTAGAAGGAGGTGCAAGTCTGGAAAGGGTGGTGCAATAGTTGTCGTGGTGTAATCTCAGTCTTTCTGGTATCTCTCTTGTGTGCTTCTCTTGGTAAAGATACACTTCTATTAGTATAGGTACATTCTCTTGGTATTGTGTTGTTGCTGAAACAGTAGTGTTTCTAGTTAGGGTTTATTTGTTGGTTCTAGTGTGGACTTGTCGGAATCATTCTATCTAAGAAAAGGTTAGTGTGCTTGGGGCTGGCATACTGAATTCCTATGGTTGGGTGGAAATGATGTGGCATTGTCTATGGTTAAATGAGCATACCAAAATTAACAATTCCCCCCTAGGATCACCAGGATTCCCCCCTTGAGGCGATTCTCTCATATCTAAAGTGACTAGAATACCTGCCTAAGGTGACAGTGGGTAGGTGTTCTCTAATTTGTCTCCATTTGGTCGTTGGGTCAGGATTTTCCCAACCTAAAACTTATGCAATAACAGACTGAAAAGGTGATAAAATGAGGCCATTCAATGTGGAAAACCCAATGCATGTACACAAAGAAACATGTGTAAACACACGTAGCATAGTCATTGGCAAGGTGATCACAATGACATCCATGGTTTCTTTTTCATGAGCTCCCTAAACCAAACTAAAACACATGTCAAATGAAATAACATTGGTGGCAAAGGCCATTTATACCAATCTCAATTGTCTTTGTTCTTTTACCAGAAAAATAGATTGCAAGAATAAACTCAATTAAACTCAATTACTATCACAAACTTCAACAAACCCACTATGAAATATAAATAAAATGCAATTTAAAAAAAAAAATGATGGGGAAATTTTGTAACTATGAATTAAAAAAATTTAACTAACACCTTGTATCATGTGTATGCATTGATCATGGCATTTGGGAAATCGTAACAAGATGCCAATCAAAACAAAACTTTAGAAATCAAAACTCTTCATAATGTAAATGAAGAGAGACTAGGCATTTTAAACCCCATTTGGTCTCATTTCGACACAGCCACAGAATGCTTGGAAACACCAAATATGAGATATATGATAAAAACATCTTTCCTCTATTTTACATACACAAGAAAATATATTGCAATCTACTATCATAAACATGAATTGATAGGTTGGTGTTTATTGTAGATTACTTCAAGAATAAAATACCATGTAGTTTTCAAACCAAACCATGCTCTTCAGATATCAAATTAAAATAGACAACAAGGCATACTATTTTATGAAAGAGTTTTCATATGTCATCTGTTTAATATTATGCTGTCATAATTGATCTCTAGATTGTGTAACAAGATATCCAGAAAATTTCTCACTAAACCATTAAAAAGACCATTATGTGGAGTTCATTATTAAGACTTTAATATTGTTGTACCTACAAGAATTATTATGTGAGAACAAAGTTAAGTTTGTGCCAACAATATGAAAAAATATGACCCTTAGATGTAAGTCCTATGTATTAGTAGTGAAAATACATGAATATAGAAACCACAATTGCAATTTCTTTGGAATGTTATGAAAATACTCAAGTGTGGATCATAGTGATATTCAACAGTTTTATATTCAACATAACCATCCATAAGAAGAAGAAGAAGAAGAAGAAGACGATGTCATAGTATGATTAACTGTGTGAACTGCAAGGTTTTATTCAGTGTTGGCGAAGTTCATTTAAACCCAAGATGTATTCAGATTCATTTACCACAATACTCATCAAAATGTTCATATGTGGGTTGGTTTATCTTGTCAATATACTAGTTACATTGTTATTTTGCATCTACATTTAGGAACACAAGCAACATAGCCATTGGCAGGGTGATCACAATGACATCCATGGTTTGTTTTTCATGAGCTCCCTAAAGCAAACTGAAACACATGTTCGATGAAAGAACATTGGTGGAAGAGGCCATTTAGACCAATCTCATTTGTCTCTATTTATTTACCAGAAAATTAGATTGTAAGAATAAACTCAATTAAACTCAATTACTATAACAAACCCACAACCAAACATCACAATAAGAACTAAAGAGGAAAAAGAACTTGAGGTTTGAGAGAACTCGATTTGAAAATTCTCCCAAAAGATGATCTTCACCAAATCATTGAAGAATTTTGAGGTTATTAGCACATCATCAATTATGGTGACGATGTCCTTCATTTTGTCTTAAAGTTTGTCACAATCATATTTTATTAGTTGAGGTATTGATGAGTAGTTTTATTCTTTTGGTCTTGGAAAAACTTTGGACATGTAGAGTCATAGCCTTGAACAAAGGGTGTACTATAGGTTTCTGACTTGTTCTATAACAGTGGACACTCTTCACTTATAGAATCCACAATTGAACATGCATTTGCTTAGGTTTTTAGCATATTTATTCTCTTCTAACAGCGGGAGGAAAGAATAATGGGACATATATTCATTTCTTCTAGGAAGAAGATCTAAGAAGATTAGACAAGATAAGGAATAATATATAGTCAATTATGAGCTCGTTGTCAGAGGTATTATGAGTGGTAAAGGGAAAAGTGGCACATTAATCCAAATGAAAAAGTTGCATTCATAGACACCCAAGTCTCAGTAAAGGCATTGAAACCTCCCTTTAATCTCATAATAGATAGGAACTCTGAAAAGTGTTGAATACAAATGCACAATTAGCGCTATTATTTTAAGGTAAAAGAAGTGGTCTGGCATAAAGTTGAATTGTATACTATAATATATGAACATATTGATATGAGAATTTTAGCACATGAAACTTATAATTACGACATTCATGTATGATGTCTAGTAAGGATATCATGAATAGAATAGCTCAATTACAAGAGGTACAAATGAAAACAAAAGATCAAAAATTTTCATTAGTTTAAAAATGCTAATTAGGATATTTCCATATGAACTATTACCAACCTTATTTTTTGTTTACAGTCCTCCTCCGAGATCTATATTGTAAGTTTTAAACCTGTGAAGTAAAGCAATGCATATAGATTCTTAAGCAAAACATAATTTAATCAATGGCTCATTCACATAATACACAGAGATATTATACCGGAAACCCTCAACCAGGAAAACCTTTCTTATATTCATTATCTCGAATTTCACCATTCACTATACAATATATACAATGTTTTTAGGTATTTCGTAGATACCAAAACCCTAATCCCTAAAACCGAGATTATTTTTAGTAAACTGCTAAAAATAGCAAAAACCACAACTGGAAACCACCACCAGTAGGCTCCCTCGAGCTGAATTTTGATGGGGCATCAAAAGGTAACCCAGGACAGATAGGAATGGGAGGAGTAATCAGGGACAGTCAAGGAAATATCATTCGGATATATGTTGGGAGTATAGGAAACTCAACCAACAATGCCACAGAATTCAGAGCCCTGGAGACCGGCCTTGAGATTCTAAACCGAGAAGGGATGACAAATGCCATAGTGGAAGGAGATTCCATGCTAGTTATCAACATAGTAAGGAGACTCCAAAACTATACCAGAGTGGGAAAAATTAGAGGCAATGGTTCTTAGCACATTCCCTGCAAAAAATTCAGGAGCACTTGCAGATGGGGATCGTAGTGGAGTTGCACTAGATACAGAGGTCAGCAAATGGACTGGAGGATAGAAATGTTAATGAGGGGGTCGACAAGGAAGGATCAGAACTGGACACTATCTGGAGTAACATCTGGAATGGCCAGTTCCGAATAGATTGCACCCAACTAGCAGCAAAAGACTGTGACGACAGCCGAAGTACAGACAACCACATCGAGGATGGAGGCGCAAGAATAAATTAAGGATACGTATGATCCAAGAATAATCCGATATACCACCACTAAAACATGAGTTATAATGTAGATCCAGGTCACATAACAAGAGAAGGTACGACACCACAGTCCTATCAATAGGAAGAAGTATAGGGGTTATCTGTGGGAAAGAAAAAAAGATAATCAGCAGGTAGCAAAGGACGAAGGACAAAAGGGTTTGCCATGGTCAAGTATGGGTACACCTCACCCAAGTATAGATACGAGGAGTGGTAATTATTTTTTAACAGCGTGCAGGGAAAAGGATTGGCGCAGGGATGACGACAAGGCTCCCAAGAGCACACACTCCAAAACAGTGAAAAAGGACCAAAAGGTACACCTTTATGAGTAGCCCATGATTTCCAAGATGAGCCCACAGCTGGGGAAATCCCATAAAAGAAGAAACACTAGGAATAGCCATAGACCGGAGAGAAGCAATTACAGAGCCCAACTTACATACCAGGAAGGGGCGAATAGGAACAGGAGAAGAACCCAAGACAAAAACCACCACAAACAAGTCGAGATGTTAAGAATGAAGAAAATCCATAGTAAGAGAGGCCCCCAGGGGAAAGAACCCCCTTAAAGCGCCCGGAGGATTACAAGGATGGAGCAAGCGGCCATAGAAGCCAAGGGTACCTTTCTCACGCAGGTCGATCCAAAGGGAAAAGTGATCATCAACGAGTGGGAGAGAGAAATCAACACCACACGCAAGGGAAAATCCTGGATGAAACTAATTCAATAAGCAGACGGGATAAGGGACCCAAGGGCCACACAGCCCAAAACAACCCTCTACCACAGAACAGTGGAGGAGGCCTGGTGAAAAAAAATGTTGATAGGCAAGATGAGTGCTAGCCGGAAAGAGACCAACAGGGAGGCTATCAGGGACCACAAGAAGGTGCTCACAGAAATTCTAAGTCACCTTAGCAACCTAGAGGCCAATGCAAAAAGACTAGTTGAGGACTAGAGGAGCCAAAAGGAAAAAATGGAACGAATGGTAGTTCAATTCCACCTTTACCTACACTATGTCCACCACATGGACATCACTCCAGCAGACCAGAGCAAAACACCAGCTTGTATCATAAAGACACGCACGGTGGAGTAGAGGAAGGAGAACGAGGTAAGAAAGGATGGCGACGCAAGACATCCCATCATCCTGGACTAGCGCAGGTTCAGTGTAAGTTTTAAACCTATGAAGTAAAACAATGCATATAGATTATTAAGCAAAACAGAATTTAATCAACGGCTCATACACAGAGTACACAGAGATTTTATACCAGAAACCCTCAACCGAGAAAACCTTTCTTATATTCATGATATCAAATTTTACCATTCACCATACAATATATACAATTGTTTTAGGTATTCCATAGATACCAAAACCCTAATCCCTTAATCCGGGATTAATTTAGAAAACCGCTAAAAATAGCAAAAACTGCCCAAAAACAAAATCAGGTCATCGCCCCGAACGTTGCATGTAACCAGGGGGGGCATACCTGCCCCCCGCTGGGACCCCCCTAGGAAAGTTCCCGGTGCACACAACACAAATATCACTACTAGAGGGATCGTCAGACGCAGTTGTCAAATCTGGCGTCCCCACACACACACATGAAAAGAATATAACACATACCCAACATTCTCCCACTTGTTTTCTTTGCATCCAGGGGTCCAGGGGATTATATAGCCAACAATCCAGGGAAGCAATGCCCATTGTTACTCTACACCAGCAAAACTTTTATGTACTCACAGACTTTGTCAATGAATCTACAACATTCTTCAAAGTGTCAACCTTTTCCAACAACACCTTCTTTTCCTCAACCATGTCTCTCACAAAGTGATACTGAACATTAATATGCTTTGTCTTCGAATAATAAGTTGGGTTCTTTGCCAGGAAGATTGTACTCTGACTGTCACAATCTAATCTCATTGCTTGTTGTACCAATCCAATATCTTAACACAATCTTTGTAACCATACTGCTTCCTTGATTGCATGAGTGGTTGCCATGTATTCATCTTTTGTAGTTGAGAGTGTCACTACAGCTTGTCTTTTTCTCATCTAACTGATTGCTCCTCCAAATAGGTTAAACACATACCCACATGTGGATCTTCTGTGATCCAGATATCCAGCCTAGTCTGTATCAACAAAGCCATGTATGTCCACCACTTTGTCCAATCCTGGTCTTCCTTAGTAGCACAATCCATAACTGGTAGTGCCACGAAGATACCTGAAGACCCTCTTTACTGTTGTCCATTGCTCCTTCCTTGGTTTTGACATATACCTACTCAAAAATCCCACTGCATGTGCAATGTCCGGTCTAGTACGGACCATTGCATACATCAAACTGCCAACTGCACTGGCATATGGAACATGGGACATGTCCTCTTCTTCTTCTTGTGTCTTGGGAAACTGATCTACAAATAAATTTACACCTATAGGAATACGAACCTTGACCGGTTTACTTCCATGCATATTAAACCTTTGCAATATCATCTCAACATATTTTCTCTAATTCAACCAGAGTTTCTTGTTTGCATGATCTCTTTTAATATCCATTCCCATAATGAAGTTAGCAGCACCGAGATCCTTCATGTCAAATTTGGAGGATAGTTGCGATTTCACCTCCTTGATAACATCCATGTTATTTCCTACCAACAACATGTCATCAACATACAAAACTACATAAATGAAGTGATTACCAACCTACTTGGAAAATACACAGTGATTAGTCCTGCTTCTCACAAATCCCAATTCAAGGATGTATGTATCAAATTTTTGGTACCACATCCTAGGTGATTGCTTCAGACCATATAGTGACTTCTTTAGATTACAGACCAGCTCTTTCTTTCCCTTCACTACAAAACCTTCTGGCTACTTCATGCAGATTTCTTCTTTCAGATCCCCATGTAGGAATGTTGTCTTCACATCCATCTCTTCCACTTCAATATCAAAAGCAGCAGCAATAGATAAAAGAAATCTAATATAAGTTAACTTAGCAACAGAAGAAAAAATCTCACCAAAGTCAATTCCCTCTACCTGGGAATAACCTTTTTCTACTAGCCGAGCTTTGTATTTCTCCACTTTTCCTTGTGCATTAAACTTCTTTTTGAACAACCATTTGCTACCAACCGATTTTATTCTAGCTGGAAACTCAAATATATCCCATGTCTCATTATTATCCAAGGCATCCATTTCTTCAACCATGGCCTTCTTCCAGAGTTTACTATCCTCTGAATTCATTGCTTCCCTGATAGTTCTAGGATCATCATCAGTAATATATAAAGAAAAATTGGGATGAAAATCAGGTGGACTATACCTTTCTGGTTGCCTTCTATCTCTCATTGATCTCCTCAATACTGGGGTATGAGGTTCTTCTTCTTCTTCTTCTTCTTATGCTTCCTCTTCTTCAGATGATTCATATTTTGCATCATCCAACTCAAGCTCTATTTTCTCAGGTTCGTCTTGCGTTGGTAGGAATTCCTGTTTGGACACATCTTTTACCTCTCTGAAAACAACATCTCGACTGTAAACAGTCTTCTTGGTTTCTAAGTTCCAGAGATTATAACCTTTCACACCATCTGTATAACCAATAAAGATACACTTTTCTGCCTTTTTATCTAGCTTACTTCTATTTTCCTTTGGAACATGTACATAAGAATCACGAGGGATCATCAGACGCAGTTGTCATATCCAATGCGCCCACACACACACATGCAAACAATATAACACATACCCAACATATATCAGGTGCTCATGCTCTTCCTACTCTGAGATATATATGAGGTGCTCATGCTCGTGCTCTTTGGGATGGTAAAACAATGCTAACATCTCTTGGATGGTGAACCAATGGGAAACTCTCGGATGTTGCATCAATTGAGAGCTCTTGTATGGTGAAACAATGAGAGGGAGTGAAATTGTATAATGGTCACATGACCTGATATATATATATATATATATAAACACTTTTTCGGTCGAAAGTATTTTTCAGCCGAAAAATTCTTTGACGAAGAAAAAAAATCCAACAATCACATCAGGTGCATGATTGTCGAGGCCTCTGTTAGATTTAAATTTCGAGGTAAAAATTATTTTGTCCAAAATTTAGTTTCATTTGTTTGGCTGAAAAAATTAAAGATTTCGACCGAAAAATGGACATTAGAAATTTCACTCGAGCCAATTCTCACGGAAGTGTTACCCACATTCATGATTTTACCCCTTTTCATTCTCATATGAATGAAACGATCCTTAAACTAAAATTTCCTTCTGACTAAAACGATCCTTAAACTAAAATTACCTAAAATTACCTTATGACTAAAACTATCCTTAAACTAAATTTCAATTTGAAAACCTTAGTTTAAACACTCACATATGTATTCAGCATTGGTATAAAATGGAAAATCTTGTAGCAAATGCAGTCATGATATCATATGCATAAGGATTGTTATCATTGAAACATCAAGTTATTATCAAAATTTATTGATCATTCTCATTGCTCAATTCTCATAAGGCCCAAAAGAGATAACTAGTGTGCAGTAGAACATAGTATTCTTTGTGCGAGTGTGCATTAAAAAGACTTGTGAGGATTGGATCGACGAAGCAAAGGATTAATTTGATTCAATAAAATCCATTTGTACAAGTAAACACAATGATGACACCTTATCCTTCCATCACATTTTTCCATCAATGCATTTACCAGAATAATCAAAATAAAGAGAAATTAATGGAAGTATTCAAAGCACATTATTCAAAAATTGTCTTGATGATTATTTGATCATATCTCAAAATCTAGGAAATGGGTATCTGATTTTTTTTGGTAGAGAGAAGAATTATATGGTAACCTACATAACCACCATGAATCTCCAAGACCTATATCATAATTTGTGAGAAAACATAGATGCGCCATACGTGTGGCATCTTTGTTAAAGGTTCAAAGATTTTGCACTTAAAATAATTCAATAGAGCTTCCAGATTCATGTCATCCAAAATCAGATCCAAGAATATCGAAGATATATCAGCATCACATTAAAAGGCTATAACTAAAAATGTCTAAGTGAAGAAAATTCAAAGGGCTAATTCAAGACACTCCATTAATTGGTTAGATGAAATAGAACTTCCTCTATAATCATTCTCATCGCCACCAATTAAAGCAATAAGATAGGGATAGATTGAGGGAGATGGAAAAGAAGCTATATGATGCATTTTCATTGGGGTTGTAAGAATTAACATGCAGAGCACCTTCCATAATTCATTCCATATATTTACAAGATAGATGGACCCAATTTAGAATCATACAACTAGTAGTTGGAAGGCTCCAAAAAATTGCATCTCCAATTTAAGACTTCATCAATGTTTTCTTCAATGCTCCGGAGCATGAGCAGAATTTTTTATGTGTGTTGTATCTTTTTAATTTTTTGCTACAGGACCATTTGTGTTGGAATCCTAATCCCTTTGTAGGGTATGTCCAACTAAGGGAATTTTCATATTTTATCTATGGTTGTATCCAATGGAAGGATTCCAATGAGTTGTATATTTAGGTAGAATTCAACTCAATCTTAATGGTTCAAGAAGACTACCCTATTCCCACTACTATCATACAATATTATCAAATATTACGCAGTGATCCTGGGGATTCTAAATGATTCAAAGTACACATGCAACATGCTATTTCTATTCACCAGGAAATTGTGCAAACTCATTCCTTACTAGCTCTTTTGGTTTCACATAATATTTGGAAGACCCTTTTGAATTCCTTAAGAAATAGAAATCCTACAAGATATCCTCATTTCAAGCTTTCTCTTTCACGGGTTTCATTATATTTAAACTCAATGAAAAGGCACATAAATCAGTGGATTTGGCTCAGGTTTAATTACCCATTGATCTGGTGCTCAACTCAACCGTATAGAGATAGACTTCATTGGAATAACATGGAGGGAATTTCACTCTAGAGACAAGTGGATAGGATCGTGGAATTCTATCATAAGAGATAATTTGGGTATCCAACATAGAATTAGATAGTTTTTCACTTGGGAGTTCCATAGGAGGAACATGATAGTGCATGAGGTCATGCAAAAGTCTAGGAAAGGAAGAATGATGGAACTATGAAATGATATCATTTTTTCCTGTATATTTAACACTTTTGACGATATTTTGTCTTGAATAAAAGCCCTTTTTTATCTTCATGGTCTCACTTTCCACATATCCTAGATACCACTCCCAGAAGGTATATTTGGATTGCATTTTTAACTTTTTCTTGTCTATATTATGACTTTAGAGTAGGAATATAGGATTTTGTTAAAGTGTGAATAAGTGTTGCTAACAATAAATCTCTAGAATGGATAAAACATACCACAGGTTATGTCATTGCAAGAATATCCAACAAATCAATTCAATGATTCCTCATATAAATTGCAAAGTATCAATTATGACAATTTCTAAAGGGTTGAATAGAACTCTCTCTCTCTCTCTCTCTCTCTCTC
>SNQJ01S0060691.1:77115-90984 GCA_010110895.2 Picea sitchensis | reverse complement strand
CTCTCTCTCTCTCTCATATGAATGGAGAGAGAACAGTTCACAATGTAAAAGATTGGGAATTTCGAGAATAAAGATACAGAGCCATTAAAACTATGTTCTGCATGTTCTATAATAATTCATTGTAAGTTTATTTATTGTGACTTTAGTTTATTGTTATTGTAGCAGATCCAAACACTCTACTTTCTAGAGGGGTCCCACTCTAGAGAACATATCTATGGATTTGTATATATTTTCTTTTATATTCATTAGATTATATGTTTATCTAAATTCTATAACATAGCCTTTTCTTTTCTATAATTACAATGTTGTATTTTAAGATTTACATCTAAGACAATAGTAGTTAAATATTCATAGAACCTACCAGTACTAAATACTAAGATCTATAAGAGATATGTTGAAGAACACAATGATTTTCTCCTTTGACAAAAGGGTGTTCATTGTTATTTCTAGGCTAATCCAATAAATAGACAAAAATTCATTTAGTTGTTCTTTGAGTCCTTAGGAAGCTAGTTTATGTAGTCTCAGATGCATGTGTTTACTTTTCCACAAGTGTGGTGTGTTTAATTTTATGAAATTTCATTTCATTTCCTAGATATCAATGCAATTTACTTTCCATAGAAGTATGTAGAAAACCAATTGTAAATAGAGAACCTAGAGCCTGCACAGACAATGCACGACATCTCACAAGTTTCTTTAGCACTCTAGGTTGATAATTAAATGCACAGTCTCTTTTATTTCTCTTTCTTGGGTAATAAATTATCCCATCATTTTTTTGTCATTTCTAGGGAGATGCCAAAGGCACATAAAGTATTTGTTTACACTGGTTTTTAGGAAACACGCATGGTACAGAGTTCAAAAAAGAGGAATTATCGATTGCCTTCTTTGTGGGGACTAAGACATGATGTGATGCATTTAAATTAGGTCATATATTTGCATGAATAGAGTAAGAAATCCATCGAAAATATTTCATGGCATAGTAAGAGCCACTCAAAGCACTAACCATGTTTTGTAGGAAATTCGGTAAAAGGAGGAGATTATTGGGTAAACTCTGGATTCAAATATGATTCACTAATCTACTTTAGAATGAGACACTCTATGAGATCTTTGTAGTTTCCATGGTGGTTACGTCAAGATCTCATTCTCCCACGATCTAGAGTTACTATTTGGCCATTGAATGAGACACTTCGTGGGCTCTCTAAAGTTTACATGGTGGTTATGTCAAGGTCTCATTCTATTCTACCACAATATGTTATCATCAATGTCACCATTTCCATACTTTCCCTCATTTTTTCCTCACATTCAACATATTTCCCCACATTCACCCATGCCATGGAAACAAATTACCCTTCAAAACCCAACCTTGGTACAAGGATGGTGAAAACCTCCATTTGAACACATACTCCAACAACCTTCACCTCAACAACACCCACAACTTCCCTCAAAGAATATTCCACAAATGAATCCTTGAATTCCTACTCAACCTACTCATAACCCATCAATAAAGTGACTCAACCCACTTACAAAGTTGAGTTACTTGCTTTTCATCAAGTAAAAATAAAAAAATTCTCGTAGTGAAAACTTGTTCTCACGCGTTGCTAGACCAAATGATGTTAGAAAACTAGTCTTTGGCTAGCATCACTTGGCTTAAATATCTCCAACTTTGAAAACCTATTTCAAGTGCAGTTGGACAAACCTTGATTGAAAATCAGCTTGTTGGCGGGCAAGGATTGGAAAAAGTAAAAAAGAGAGAAGAAAACAAAAACAAAAAAAGTGATTTTTATGTTTCATTGACAAGATTTACATAGTGGTTACTTCTCAGTTCACATTCAAAATGCATTTTAGGATAGGATTATGTAGGTTGTAAATTAATTCTACAGAAACAAGAGAAACCTTAATCAATTTGGTGAATACTGAGGACTGCAATTTCTTCACCATGTATACTATCAATTGTGTAATCTCACGAGCTTACTTCTCTGCTACATAATCAATGGAATAGATTTCATGATTCTCATGGTGGTTTGCAATGCTCCAATACTTCCTTTTAACCAATAGAAAGAATTTTTGAAACTCTATATTTGATCATCCTATATTCACATCACTCATTATGTAGTTGACTATTATTCCAGAATGTATTCGCTTTGCAATGAAATGGAGTCTGAAATTCAAAGAAGCTTCATATAAGTTTGAAAAAGTCTCACAAATTTTGCAGAATTGGCCTTCTAATTTTAGTTTGCATACTTCATAGTTTTTAGTATCAAGACATCACCAATACAAATCACTTATTATTTCTTTAGGATCATTTCTAAATCTGCAAGATTGTTTCAGAATTTCAAGCTCAATAGTGGCAATAGTCTAGGTAAATAAAGGCCTTGGTTTGAGAGAGAATGGGGAAGCCACATGAAGCATTACCACTCTAATTAAATTCTAAGGATGAATTAAATTTTGATGATCTTACTCTCAATACACTTCATATTTCCAACAAATTGATCACTTGGATATCACAACATATTGTTATGAGGATGCTTGTGGAATGATTCCAAACAACCCAAGGCTACTAATGAGTCTTTCCAATTGTTACATCCATGAATATTTTTATGATGAACAACAACAAACAAATATAAATATGTATAAGCTTATTCTTGAGGAGGGTGTTTTTACTGTGGATTGTTTGTAGCATTCAGTTGCAGGTATCTAGTAGCAATAGAGGAAAATTATTTAGCATTGAAAATGAAAAATTAAGGATCCAGTTGATAGAGAAATTTTTTTATCTGTGTAGAAGTATGAAGAGGATTCAAGAGCCATCACATCAATTCAACATCATCATACCTCATTTTAGAAAAAAAATTACAATTCTAGGTTACAAGATTTTAAAAACCCTTAAAATATCAAGTTGTAGAGTTCAAAGAACTCGAATGAGTCCCAATATCTATTTGAATATTTTCAAAATATTTGCCAAAAATCATCTACGAGTTTTATAAATACCAAAATATTGCAAAGATTTTTCATGGTTGGTTTTCCAAGAGTTCCAGGACTCAATTTTATGTTTAAAATATTATATAATTTAAGTATTGGATCTGTAGTGCCATTGACAAAGCATTCACTGACAACCAATTTTTATTAAGAGACATTTTTAGGAAAAGCTTCAAAAGATCAAGGATTTTTTTCTCTCAAGAATGAGGTAATTCTTATATCCTATCTATGAATTTTGTTTTATAGACTTGAAGGATTGAAAGCAATCCAATTATGTTTGTATTTTTCTAAAAAAGCCTTATTCATATCCATAGTATCCCTATTTATATTCTCCATCTAACTTATCCTCTTTCCAATATTTCTCATTTGGCCTAAGAATTATTATCCTTATTCCTTATCATTTTCAATATTAAGATCATCTAAGGCCTATATAACTATCTTTCAAATGAGACAAAGTCATCAATACTCAGATCTGATTTGGAAAGACATAGTTTAAAATATGGGTTATGCTACAAAAGAAAATGATCACCCAAGATTAAAAACTTGTCCATATCTGATCCTAAACTCAATTTCTTGTTTATAGTATGAATTTCTTTTTATACCTTTCTACTCCTATCTATTTTCATTCTCATACAAAAAGTGTTATCACATGAAATGTTCAGGAGTCAAAAAAATTATAAATTTTCTAATTGTTTTGTTAGATTGGTCGCAAAAGGACATCATTGGTCTCTGTCAATCATGTGACCAGTCCTTCTTGTATGAGTCATTTTTTTAAAGTTAAGGTTTGAGGCATGTCCACGTCTAATAAATCATGTTTTGATTGTCTCATGAGTCAAGAAAACTGATCCAAGTCCATCTAAGAGTCTTGGTGTCATGATTGTGGTTATCATCATTAGAAAAAAGGGGAAAGTGTTGGTCACACTTTTTGATTTAAAGGTCATCATTATCAAAGTGTTGTGTCTCAAAAATATATACAAGGGGTTTCCATGTGTATCTAACCGTTTGGGGTCAAGTCATGTGTCAAGTCAACCTATTGCAAACTCACCTAAAAGTTCGTAGCGAATCAAGAAAGTACCTCATGCACTAATCACATGTCATTATGCTTTGGAAACGTGGCAAGGGGTACCTTATTGTTTTCAGTGCCACTTATTCATCATGTTCTTCAAGTCTGTTTCAAGAGGTAGGTTTGTCAATTTGAATATATCTCACTACAAACTTAATTGTGCATTGCAAACTTGACTATGCATTGCAAACTTGACTAGATCGCGTTGTGAATCCTCTGTTTTACACATAATTGCCACAATTTTTTTCCTAATTGCAACCTCATCCAATTTAGTATTTTTTTCTTTCCTCTCATATCCTACTTGCATTCCTTTCATTCTCACATTGTTGTTGTGCATGAATACTTCATTCACTAAATCCTAAATTGTGAAAAATTCAAATCAAAAACCCTAAATCTTCTTGTTTTCATCAAACATCTAATAACAACTGTTATAAAAGAGTAAAGGGTTTTCAAACAACTATCATGGATATTCAACAAGGTAAGAAGGTTCACAAAGGGGGATAAATTTTCGAGGTTGAGCCCCATGATCTGCAACTTATAAATTTTGAACCATTTTTCAAGGAAGCATTTCAGAGAGTGGGTTGCCTAGTTTTTTGTGAGAATATGCAGAGAGGAGACCCTGAGGTTGTAGTAGGTGTTGAGGAAAATATATAATTTATCTTAATCAAACATTTTTGAATCCCTATTGGCTAAGGAAAGATAGTTGGGAATATCACCCTATGTTTTATAGCCTCAAAAATGTTTCCCAATCCACAAGTATTAATTACCAGGGCTTAGGTTGATTTTTTAAATGAAAAGATTGTTGGAAAATATGAAATTTTTATATAATTTTATGAAAATATACAAATTACAGAAAATAAATGTGGAGGTCAAAAGCAAAATTAACCAAGTCACAGATTCACACAAATGAGACAGAATAGCAATCATTTTATTTCATTCCAAGAAATCAAAGTATCTTTCTCTTTACAAAATCCCTGTGAGGGCATGGACCAAAGTAAAACTTAGATATCCCCAATGAAAACCATACAAAAGGACTCTGACAAGAAGTAAAAACTAAACTTTAAAATCTAGATCAGCTTGCCACATACTGCTGCCAACTTGACTCTGCACAATATCCTTTATCAGTTATGAAATTTAATCCATAAATAGACAAGTATACATAGACTATCAAAGATAGATCAACACCTCTGAAACAAGCAGCTGAATGATATGGTCCAACTTTGAACCATGTTGTCTATAATAGGACCATGCTATCAAAAAGAGAATTAGGTCTTTAATGAACTCAAGAATGAATGAAAACTGAACTATCTCATGAAAACAAAAGAGAAAACCTTAGTATTGTTTTCTCCTTCTATTCGCCCCTTGTTCTTCCTTCTCATTTGGATTTTATGCATTCCAAATCATTTGAAGTAGTTCAACTACCTCCTTTAGTTAAGTTAATTAAACTTGACTAATTTTAGTTTAGGGAAGTAATAATTATAATAATAGTTAAGGGTCTTTATTAAATAATAACTAAGTAGGTGGGACCCCTTGTGACTCCCTTTTTATTCTTTACAAAAATAAACACAACTAGATAAACATTTAAACACATGCCTCCTTGTAGATCCCATAAATATTTCCAAAATTTGAATATTAAATATCAGAGATAATTCAAATTATATCCAAAATATGTAAATAACCACATTATCCAAAATAGTTTGTTGTCCAAAAATTTCTGCAGTCCATTGTCTTCAACAAATCAACCATAAACACATAAATTAAAATCCATATTTGCCACTTTGAGAGGCAATTCTTATTCTGTCACTATTGTCCCCTTTGGACTTCCCAGAATTAGCCTTAGGTTGATTCAAACCTTGAGGCTTAATCTCACTAATAACATGGGAACAATCGTCCCTCAGGTTCATACGGGAGGACAGTGATTTTGATGAGTCATTTGAAGGAGATGAGGGGGAAGCAACAGCTTTACCTTTGTCATGCACATGGGGGGGCTCAGTTTTAATCTATTTGCTAGCATGAGAGGACTGAACAAGTGAATGTACGGGGGAAATTTGAGCATTTGGATTTACAGGTGGAGGAGGAGGAGGCAATGACAAGTTGGGACAACAACGATGGTGGGATACTGTCGAATGAACAATCTCCTTCCATCCATCATTTTTGGGAACTTCTGGTTGCATGGATAAGTGAGGAGGCACAGGAATACCAGGGATATTTTGAGGCTGGAAGGGAGGCCTCTCTAGTCTAGGCTAAACTATCCCTTGCCCAATCTAATTGAAGAAACCAGCTTGAAAAAGTCGGTTCATCTCTTGAGGGTCAGCATCAAAATGAATTGAGAATCTCGGCCTTCTAGGCCCTCTTTTCCAGTTACCTCTTCCCCTATTGTTTCTACCATGACTTCCTTTGCTGAAGAAACTCATCATGTATGCAGTAATTCATTAGTAACTATCCATTAACAAACCATACATTCCATTATGTTTATATGAAACAACGTTTGGCTCAGAAATTGACATAAGACCCATGCAATTCAATCCATAATAAATTATTTAATAATTTCCCAGTGAATAGGGTGTGAAATAGGGTTCATGGGATATCTAGAGGATTGTAATGAGAGAAAAAGTGGTAGCATGACAGGGAGTAAGAACATGAGTACTTCTCAACAATTCATTAAATAACTAACTGTGCAATCAATACCAAAATATATCAGCTACCACCTATTTATGTGTCATATCTTTACCACTGCCATACAGAGTGTTTAATTTTTTTAATAGAACAAGGCATGTAAAAATGAAATTGGGATCGTGAAGGGGGTATAATGAGAGAAAAAGTGATAGTATGAGAGGGAATAATACAGATATTGTTCATAAAAAATAAATTAAAGCAAACAAAAACCATAACTTTGTTCTGACCACTATCCAATAAGCATCCACCTTAAAACCAAAATCATTTAACTATCCTTTATTTACAAACAGAATGCTTGTTGACTTCAATAAAAAGACAATTCAATTGCCCAGAATTCTTCAATTATATCAATATTTGTATCTTATACAATAACTATGCAACATCATATTAACATCACTACCAATTTCACAATAACATCATAACTATTTGAGCCACAATCCTTCATGCTCCAATGCTAACCCTTGTCCTTTTTAAAACAAAATATAATATGCATAGTGGTTCCAAAAATCCATATCCAATATTCATTCCTTGAAATCAAATAATAATAGACCCAGTATTAACCACCAACAATCGACATTCCATCATTGTTGACATAATTTATTTGCATTAAAACTCCCAATTGGGCTCTGATTCAATCATACACAGGTCTTCAACAATATAATCGACATAATCTTGATTCAAAAATGGCATTTAACCAATATCATGCAACTCTTATCCTGAGTTTTTCGAAAATCAAACATGTACATGCTTCCTTAAAAAGAATTACCCAACAATTGATAGAGCCCAAAAGTGCCCAACATGAAACAAAAACACTTTGAGCTCAGCAGAACCAAGTCGTGCTCAACAAACCAGGCACACATAGGTGCCTTTTAAACTCTAATGGGACCATGATTGTGCTAGGGTTTAGCACAATAATGGAGGGAAAAACAATAAATTGACCAAATGGAAATTCCTCGGGGTTGTAGATAACCCATGGTCAATTTCTTTTTCAAACAAATTTATCATAGAAAGATAATAATAGAGGCTCATTCAACAATAGTCTTTGAAGTCAGGGATATCTCGTGCTCCTTTTAAAAAATTTATTGTAGAGAGGTAACGAGAGTTGGCTTAATCAAGGAAGAATCTTCGAAAACAGAGAGAGCTCGTGACCCTTTTTCCTCTTAAAATAAGTTATCACAGAGAAGCAACCACATGTAACCAAGAAGAGTCTTGGAAGAACAGAGAGCCAGCCCTCTTTTAAAATTCATCACTGACACATAACTTCTAACTCAAAATATTGACAGTGAGGGTAACCAAACATAACATTCGGCCACCTTCAATGGATAACGAAAGGGGCGAATTCTTATAAACATTGTGGAAATAATGCCCGAGCACAACCCATGGCTACCCAACACATATACAAGATTCCATTCAAAGTTATGGGTGATACAAAGATTTGAATGTGCAACACTTTTGGCAATAGTGACAATGAAGTAAATGACATAACAAACGATAGCTCTGGCCTTGGCCAAACAAAGTAAGAACGTTGCAACTCTCAATAATCTACATTGCAACCTGGAAGAACGAAACATAACAACCACCGAGAGGAAAGGAGTGACAACAACTATTACCCAGATTGGTGGTAAAAAGTCGCACAACAAAAAATCAGACTTGTTACACCATTGTCATAATTTTCGACAGAGAACCAGAGTAAAACCCCAAGATGAACAACATGTTTTACACCCAAAAAAAAAACAATGCACAGGCTATCCATGCAATAAAATCCATTATTTTCCTTTAAAACTCCAACAGTCCAGATTATTCATAGAAGAAACCATATGCACAACATTGATACACAGTCAAAACTTAAGAAAAAATTATACCTCATGCAACCATGAGCCAAAACATCGATTCATAATACAAAGGGACCATCATGGATGGAAAATAAAGGATCCATACCTGGAAAAATCGCTTTGAGGGAAGAGTTGGACTATGTTTTTCCTTTCAAAACCAGAAATCACGGAGCTTCCACAATCACCAAAGCCGAAAAAAAACAAACGCAACTATGGATAGGGTGACATGGTTGAGGTTTGTTTGAGTGGCGTGCAGTAAATGCACATCGCTTCCTCTCCCGTCCCTATTCAATTCAATGTACAAGCTAGCCCATACACCATAACATCAACCATTAATTCAAACACATATCCATTTTTATATTCAATGATATATCCATTGCATAGTGCGCCACCCCGAATCATATCAAAAGTTTAACAACAACCATATGTTATAACATTACCATATATGCATCACATATAATCCTTTAACCAAAGCGCATAGTAGTAGCAAGGTCTATCACCTGCATTTGTATCAATCATATATAACCTTAGGACTCATTCATATATTTTTTTATCCTTTTATCATATTTTTATCCTTTTGCATAAAATCATGTATAAGATCATTAATCAATGTTTAATGCAAAACATAACACCTGTAAAACAAAATAATTCTTATATCCATAGAATTTCCATGTATTGTGAGCGACCATCAACACCATCTAGCAATAACACATCAACCAACCATGTTTTCATAATGAATGAAACCATGACTTGAACCATCAACTGCAAAAGAATGTGTAGGCATCATTATAACAACAGCAACATATAAGTGTAACACATCCATCATAGCACCACTCGTCTACAAGGAGGTCCCACCTACTAGTTAATTATTATTATTATAAATAAATAATAGAGCTTGGCAATTATTTTTTAGCAGTATTCATCGTTGAGATTCTTAGCATCAACAAACTGGCGACTCCACAGGGAAATTTGTTTCCAACAGATTAAGAACTCAAATTGTCTGGTTTCACAGACCAGGTGAACATTAGATCAAAGAAATAGACATCAGAATGATTATGCAATAGGGGGAAGTGAGCAATTTAAGGGAAAAAATGATTTGGTATTATAGGAATAACTCATGAAAAGTATTAAGTATTAGGGGGTTTATCCCTGTATGCATAATCATTTGACTAATCATAGTGAAATCATTCTTGACTTCAAGGAGAAAAAAAATTTGGTGTACTCTTTCGAATCTTGGAGTGGATGGAAGAAAAGGAAAGAAGAATAGGGAATAAAACCAACTATCTTATCTAACAGCAGTTGAAGTAGATAACAATTTCAATGATGTCTTCAATGGGAAACATCATGATAGTTGTGTAACCTGATTGTTATTGATTAAAAATACTTGCAAAATAGCGTCGTCGTGTCAAAACTGATCCAACATTTTTTTTCTGACAAGAAACGAAGTCAATGAAAGAAATAAACAACAGAAATAAATAAAAGAAATAAAACAAAACTATAATACAGCAAACATTCCATACAACATTTAAACTTTCAAGTTGGTTTCACATAGTGCTTTAAGTGGGAACTGTTGGTGCTATAGTAAAACAATCGCTCTTCCAAGTCCTTTAAGATATAGGAATTTACTCCGAAGACAAAAGTGATCTTAAAAGGACCCGGCCATAACTTTTGGAACTTTGAATTCCTTCCTCTATTAGCATGAGCTGAATCCCATAAAAATACCTTCTCATTAACCTTAAATTCGACAGCTTTGGCACTTTTATTGGAATATCTTTTAACAGTTTGTTGTCTTCTCTTTATGTTATCCAAGGCAAGTATCCATTGTTCCTCTAAATCCAAGAGTGGATTCATTCTTTAAGAGATATTGGAAGAATTTAATTCTTCAACCTCTATCATCAGCCTTATAGAAGAAATTTACAGCTCGGTAGGAAGAATGGCATCTTGACCATAAAAAAGTTGGAAAGGAGTGCAACCAATGCTCACCTTGGTGGTAGTGCAGTCTTCCCAAAGGGCGTAAGTGAGGAGAGTGTGCCATTGACAAGGCTTATATTCAATGAGCCTCTTGAAAATTCTAACCGGATTCTTGTTAGTAGACTCAGCTTGCCTATTTCCTTGGGGATAATAAGTTGATGAGGTAAAATGTTTAACCCCTAGTTTAGCTATAAACTGAGTCATCTTAGCATAAATAAAAGCGGGACCGTTGTTTGTAATAATTTCCAAAGGAAGACCAAATCTGGAAAAAATATTAGTCTCAAGGAAAGAAATCACCTTCTCATCCTGTGAATGCTTAAGTGGGACAACTTCAGTCCATTTCATAAGATAGTATGTGGTTTTCAAGATAAAAACTTTCCCTATTGAAGATGGAGGATTAATAGGACCAATAAAGTCCAGACCCCATTTTGAAAAAGGAAATTCAGGGAGGGTAGGTTGTAAAGGCATGGCAGAAATATGTTATTTCCCAGTGAACTTCTGGCACTTGTCACAACATCTTGAAAAATTACAAGAATTGCAAAAAATTGAAGGTCAATAGTACCCTTTCCTAATAATTTTAAAAGCAGTAGTTCTAGCAGAAAAGTGACATCCTACATGAATAACAGAATCTGAAGATCCATGAGTCTCTTGTAACAGTTTGTGTGCTTCCTCATTATTCACACAGCGAAGTAACATACCATCAATAGATCTCCTAAACAAGAAGTCTCCTAAAATGACATATCTGGGAGATTCAAGATGGAGCCTTCTCATTTGATGAGTATCTAAGTTATCTAGACATCTTTGATTTTGCAAGTAATACACCATATCCTTGTACTATGGATGTTCAGCTACGGGAAGGATTTGACTATCATTATAAAATAGTGTTGATAGAGAGCTATCGTGTTCATCAATTTATTCACTTGTTTATGCATGTTGAGCTAAGTGAAGGGATAAGTCACGTCCCTTAATGGTTTTAGAATTCATGATAGTTAAATCATGCTCCTGGATCTTGGAAAGCCAATGTGCAAGCTTCCCTGAAAGACAAGTCAGTGAGAGAAAAAATTGACCGCAGGTAAAGGGACTTTTACCAGCATGTGCTTACCTAAGATAAAGTGGTGAAATTTTTGAACAGCTTTGACAAGAGAGAAAGCATGCTTTTCAATATAAGAATATTTAAATTCATCATCTGACAAGATTTGAATCATGTAAGTTATTGGTTTCTCATTAACTTGGTCATCACATTGCATGAGGATAGCAGAAATTGCTTCCTCTGTGGAATTAGTATATATAATAAATTCTTTCTCAAAATCTGGCTTCACCAAAACCGGTGTGGAACTAATTGTCTTCTTGATCCTTATGAAATCATTTTCGATGTCATTAGTCCAAGAAAAGGAGCGATCGTTCTTAAGAAGATTGTGAATTGGTTTGACCATTACAGCAAAATCAGGAACAAACCTATGGACAAAGTTGATAATACCCATAAAGGATTGAACCTTCTTTTTGGAAGTAGGACCATTTAGGATAGCAGCAATCCCTTCGGGATCTATGCTTATTCTTGAATCAGAGACAATGTGTCCAAGGAGATTTCCCTTGGTAATGTCGAAGATAGACTTAGAAGGATTTAAATAAATTCCAAATTTCCTACATCGCATGAGAACCTTTCTAAGATGACCAAAATGATCTGATCGGTTTTTTTAATACACAGTTAAGTCATCAAGATAATCTGAATAATTTTTCCGATCAAATAGTCAAAATCTATTTGCATAGCTCTTTGGAAAGTGGCACCTACATTAGATAAGCCAAAAGGAATACATTCATAAGAGAAAATGCCCCAATGTGTAATAAAAGTAGTTTTATATTTATCTGTCCTTTTTACCTTGATTTGATTGTAACCAGAAAAACCGTCAAGTAAGGACATCATCTATGACCCTACAAATTGCTGCAAAATCATTTCCATATTAGGGAGAGGAAAATGGTCTTTTATGATAGCTCTATTCAATGCACGAAAAACAACACATAATCTGATCTGACCAGTCATTTTCCGAATGGGAACCAAATTGGAAACCCACTCAGAATACTTAACAGGGAAAATTATCCCAACTTTCAAGAGTTTTCCAACTCCTTTCGAATAGTTTCTTCCAGTGCAAGGTTAATGGGTCTTTGTTTTTGACTAACTGGTTTTATGCCTTCCTTGATGGGAATGGCATGTTTTGTAAGAGCAGGATCAAAACCATGAATATCCTCATAAGACCAAGCAAAAACATCTTGAAATTCATGAAGTAACTCAGTGAACTTCAGTTTTTCTTCATCAGAACATTGGGCACCTATCTTAACATTGTTTGGATAGTCGGGTGTCCCAATGTTCAAGGAAATGGTTTCACCCACTTTCCTTTTCGACTCTGCTTATTTATGTTTTTATTTTCTGCCTACATCACTCGATGAAAATGAACTTTCTAGAGGAGTCAAGCCCTTCGAAATTTTATTATCTTCCATGGATATAATCTCCTTGGTCTTATAAGGTTCATTTTGTATGAAAGCACAGATGCTCTCATCACTAGGAAAGACCTGCCATGACTCTACATTGTCAGGGATATGAGGAAAATACAAAGATTAAAAGATGCAATTAGTTCTTTGTGGCAGAAGTTGTCGAGTAGGAGAGGCTGCAAAAATAGCTAACCTACCATCCATTGAGTTCAATTCCCTTTTAACATGAGTGATGTTGAAAGATAGCAAGTTCGAGATAAGCGCCCAAAAATTTTGGGTGTAGCGTTTCACTAACTTGTTTCTAGGGGAATATATCTTGCGTACAAGGTTTACAACAGGTTCAAAGTTCCCAAAAACTGTAAGGTGACCACAACCTAAATGTTATCCACATTTTTGGTTATCAAGATGATGTTATGATTATATCATGATGATAGAAGATCAAACTCTTTATTAAGGACTTTTTCCTGAAGAAGGTTACACTTGTCATTCTCTCAAAAATCATATTTTGAAGAAAGTACGCAGGCTGCATATATACTCTCCTGCGGAAATCCTTGATTTTCGCATGCTGCGTTCAGCTTGGTTGCGGACTTTCCGCACTGTGTTAATGGCTAGGGTGTGGATATGTTTCTGAAGGAGAAAATGAATAAGTTCTCGATTCTTCTAGAAGGAATCTTCTAGAAGGATGAGTTGGAGTTCGAATGGTTGGAAAAATACTGACTTTCCAGATATATTGGGATCATTCCCTATCCAAGTAACTAATCAATCTTCTCCTATATATTGAGGAGATTACTTATGGAAATGGTTAACAAGAAGAACAAGAAGAACAACAAACAAAGAAGCAAGAGATTGATTAGAGAACTAGTGCAAGACTGT
>SNQJ01S0060691.1:64686-77033 GCA_010110895.2 Picea sitchensis | reverse complement strand
ATGCATGAGCAAGTGTGTGTGTCAGAGCTAAGAGCCATCGAAAGGAGATCTACGAAATCAAGGCTCAGGTTGTATATTTCTCTTTCAGTTAATATAATACATGAGTATGTCCCTTTCCAATAATGATGATGTCATCTTAGTACATGATTCCTTGATCACATGTATAGACTAGGTATTGAATATATTAAATGTCTTTGCTGTGATTGGTTTGTGTTGTTGTGATCAAAACGACATAAGAGCATTAGAGCAGAGTGAGGGAACAACAGATATTAAAGGAGAGCGTTCATAAGGTATGTCCACTATCCATTTCTCTTAGTTCATTTGATATCTAGATCTAGGGAAAGAGTAGTATTCTCTTACGGTTTGTTCCAGATCCAGGTGGATCTTGGGGAGATTGGTCTGTGTCCGCACTCACGAACTTATCCATAAACACTAAATTATAGGCATTTTCAATGCCTAGCAGTAATGCTTCAAATTCAGTGACATTGTTTGTGCAAGAAAAATCTAACCTATAGGAAAATTTGTGAATTTTACCCACTGGAGAGTACAAGATAATTCTAGCTCCATTTCCTTCATTGGAGCATGAACCATCAAAGTGCATATGCCACATCCCATCCTCTAGGTCGATTTTTTCCAAGGTAGTGTTGTCCTCATCTGCAAAGATGGAATACACTCCTAGGTCATCCTTGATATAATTTACATTAGGCTGTGGGATGTTTTTATATAAGGTGAAATTATTCCCTCCCTTAGGACTATGATGTTCTTCCCATTTCGAGGAACGGATAAGTGTGTCCCATCGAGTGAGAGGTATCCACATGTTAAGGCTTTCCAGTCTCTTCCTGAGATGATTGAATAATTACTCATTGGCATGTCAATTACCTGAATACTAAGGGTTGTCCTTATTTCAGGATGTGCGCACAAAACCGAGGTCACGTCCTTGATTTCACATATGGTCGATTTTTGTAAACTATTATAGGAGAGCATGTTTCTAGTGTTTTCATTTGTACAAGACAAGCCTAGCTCTTCCATAATAATTTTCAACATTATGCTTGGGCCCGAACTGCCGTCAATCAGACAACAATGGGATAATTTGTCCATAATCTTTACAGAAATGAAAAATGTTGGTTTCTTTACAAGGTGTCAAAAATTATGTACACCTACATTATTTACAGTTGAGTCCTCTTCATCTACCTATTCAAAGAGATTGGCTACAGTGGAATCTTTTCCTTCCATGAAATTTTTCATAAGCTTTTGTTGCTCATGGACGGCAACTATGTCCAGGAGGGTAGCATCGAATTTAATATTATCCAATTAATTGAGAATATTGTATTTGGAAGAGGGAAGAGGGGAAGGAGTTCCTTGACTGTCAGGAGTTTTAGAAACATGTAGAGTAGCAGCTGGTGAAGATGAGCTTGGGCTATAAAAAGTGCAAGGAGGATCATATTTACATTTTGGATCATAGGATTTATTCCTAGTGTTAATGATCATGACATCCTATGGTTTTGTGAAATCTAGGATAGCAATAGTAATTTCAGGCCTTTTACCAAAGATTTTATCTCTGGAAATCTTCTTTACCTCACAAGTACATTCCTTGTGGTGTTCCTCGCAAAAGATACACCAACTGCGAGGCATGATGGCTTTAGGTTGAAAGTTGTTTTCATTAGGATTCCTAAAGGGTGGTGAATAAGAAGATGAGGCCCCAAGGGTAAGTGAAGGGACATTTCCCTTTCGATCATACGTTATCATTCAGTTATTCATGTTGTTTACAAGCTATAAGAGGGAAGACATGTTTGTTTGTTTAACTGAGTCTCCCTAAGGAAGACCCATTATCTCAAGTTGTTCTTCATACTCTAAAAAAGTATGCAGAACATAACCAAGGTTGTCGATAGCTTTTTATTCAAGCCTGTGATGGTAGGGGGGAGGTAGAGCATTATAGTAATGCATAAAAGCGGCTTGGTTCTAAGGGAGAATAAGTTCAGGAATTTGGTTATATAACTTGGTGAAATGTAAGTTGAAAGACTCGATAGTCTCATTGTCCTTATAAGAAATGTTATTGTACTCTTGTAACTGCTTGGTTGGGCTCTTAGACTGCCCATAAGTATATTTGAACCAATAAACTAACTCCTCCCAAGTGGAAAGAATATTAGGAGGAAGATCAAAGAAATCGATTGTTGCTTTCCCTTAAAGGGAATTAACAAATAAGTGCATACAAGTGTCATTGTCATTGTCTCCTATGTTGTGACAGGCATTAGAAAATTCCACCAAGTGTTCATTTGTAGTGACCGTTTTATTCCCTGAAAACCTAGGGAGATGCTCTTTGAATTTTGGAAGTGGAAGAGTAGCAGGTGCTAGGTTCAGAGGAAAGGAAATGTGTCACGAAGTAGTAGTAGCATCTTCTTCAAATTGAAAGAGACCATACTTCTTTATGACCTTAGTGGGATTGGTGGTAGACTGTACAGGGACTTGATGACTATACAAGCTATCAATCACTGACGAGGCTAAAGGTTGAGATGAAGAAGCACCTCCAGAGCCACCACTAGATGCCATCTTGAGAATGATAATTAAGGGAGAGAAAGACGAACTGGTTGAATTAGATAAAGTTCTCCTTAGAGTACCTTGTTTGGTTGAAAAAACAACGTTTCTTCTTCCTATTTCAGCAATAGGGTTGATCTCAGGTGATAAACCTCTTATTCTCCTAGAGATGTGAGGGTTTAAGGACATGAAAAGAATATCAAAACTTTATAAAAAAGAAAGCTATGGTTGATTCCTAGGTTGTCTTTTCCTAGCTTCCTAGGGTTCTTAGACACTTATGTCTTGTTCAATCACTGCCCACGAGTGTTCAAGATCAACCTGAGTATTAGCGGTTTCTAAGATGGTATTGAATAAGGTTAAAGCAATGCTAGTCTGATTTCTAAGACCGGGCTCAATATTGTGTTGCCTCGTAATAGGTACTGTAATGAAGAAAAGAAAACATTCAAAGAATCAAAACCAGAAATATAAATATATTCAATGATAATCAAGCATACAATTAACCAGAGAGATATGGAAGATCTCTCCAGTATGGTCGCCAAATAAATTGTTGAGGAAAAGATATAATTTATCTTACGCAAGCATTTTCGAATACCGCCTAGCTAAGGCAAGATAGTCGGGAATATCACCCTATGTTTTATAGCCTCAAAAATATTTCCCAATCCACAAGTATTAATTAATGGGGCTTAGGTTGATTTTTTAAATGAAAAGATTGTTGCAAAATATGAATTTTTTAGATAATTTTCTGAAAATATACAAATTACAAAAAAATAAATGTGGAGATCAAAAGCAAAAGTAACCAAGTCACAGATTCACACAAATGAGACAGAATAGAAATCACATTATTTCATTCCAAGAAATCAAAGTATCTTTCTCTTTACAAAATCCCTGTGAGGGAATGGACCAAAGTAAAACTTAGATATCCTCGATGAAAACCATACAAAAGGACTCAGACAAGAAGTAAAAACTGAACTTTAAAATCTAGATCATCTTGCCACAGACTTTTGCCAACTTAACTCTGCAAAATATCATTTATCAGCTATGAAATTTAATCCATAAACAGACAAGTATACACAGACTATCAAAGTTAGATCAACACCTTTGAAACAAGCATCTGAATGATATGGTTCATCTTTGAACCTTGTTGTCTACAATAGGACCCTACTATCAAAAAGAGAATTAGGCCTTTAATGAACTCAAGAATGAATGAAAATTGAACTATCTCATGGAAACAAAAGAGCAAACCTTAGTATTGCTTTCTCCTTATATTCTCCCCTTGTTCTTCCTTCTCATTTGGATTTTATGCATTCCAAATTAGTTGAATTAGTTCAACTACCTCCTTTAGTTAATTTAATTAAACTTAACTAATTTTAGTTTAGGGAAGTAATAATAATAATAATATTTAAGGGTCTTTATTAAATAATAACTAAGTACGTGGGACCCCTTCTGACTCCCTTTTTATCCTTTACAAAAATAAACAGCACTAGATAACCATTTAAACACGTGCCTTCTTGTAGCTCCCATAAATATTTCAAAATTTTGAATATTAAATATTAGAGATAATTCAAATTATATCCAAAATATGTAAATAACCACATTATCCAAAATAGTTTGTTGTCCAAAACTTTCTGCAGTCCATTGTCTTCAACAAATCAACCATAAACACATAAATTAAAATCCATATTTTCCACTTTGAGAGGAAATTCTTCTTCTGTCACTGTTGTCCCACTTGGACTTCCCAGAATTAGCCTTAGGTTGATTCAAACCTTGAGGCTTAATCTCACTAATAACATGGGAACAATCATCCCTCGGATTCATACGGGAGGACAATGATTTTGATGAGTCATTTGAAGGAGATGAGGGGGATGCAACAGCTTTACCTTTGTCTTCCACATGGGGGGCCTTGGTTTTAAGCCATTTGATAGCATGAGAGGACTGAACAGGTGAATGTACAAGGGAAATTTGAGCATTTGGATTTACAGGTGGAGAAGGAGGAGGCAATGACAAGTTGGGCCAGCCACGATGGTGGGAGACTATCGGATGAAAAATATTCTGCCATCCATCATTTTCAGGAACTTCTGGTTGCATGGATACATGAGGACGCACAGGAATACTAGGGATATTTTGAGGTTGGAAGGGAGACCTCTCTGGTATAGGCTAGACTATCCCTTGCCCAATCCAATTGAAGAACCCAACTTGAAAAAAATGGTTCAACTCCGGAGGGTCAGCATCAAAATGAATTGAGAATCTGGGCCTTCTAGGCCCTCTATTCCAGTTACCTCTTCCCCTATTGTTTATGCCATGACTACCTCTACTGAATAAACTCATCCTATATGCATCAATTCATTAGTAACTAGCCCTTAACATAAGACCCATGAAATTCAATCCATAATAAATTATTTAATAATTGTCAAGTGAGGAGGGGATGAAATAGGGTTCATGGGATATATGGAGGGACTGTAATGAGCGAAAAAGTGGTAGCATGACAGGGAGTAATAACAGGAGTACTGTTCAACAATTCATTAAATAACTAATTGTGCAATCAATACCAAAATATATCATCTTCCACCTATTTTTGTGTCATATCTTTACCATTGCCATACATCGTGTTTAATTTGTTTAATAGAAAAGGGCGTCTAAAAATGAAATTGGGATCATGAGGGGGGATAATGAGAGAAAAAGTGATAGTATGAGAGGGAATAATACATATATTGTTCATAAAAAATAAATTAAATCAAACAAAAACCATAACTTTGTTCCAACCACAATCCAATAATCATCCACCTTAAAACCAAAATCATTTAAATGTCCCTTATTTACAGACAAAATGCTTGCTGACTTAAATAAAAAGACAATTCAATAGCCCAGAATTCTTCAATTATATCAATATTTGTATCTTATACAATAACTATGCAACATCATATTAACATCACTGCCATTTTCACAATATCATCATAACTATTCGAGCCACAATCCTTCATGTTCCAATGCTGATGCAGGAGCATCGCAAGGGCATGCAAGCATAGCCAACAGCAAGACAACGCGGAGATAAGAGACAGCTAGAAAAGCACCGAGCACATTTTTTGAAAATGTTTTGAAATATTAATGAAGTCATTAAGTGGAGGCATGCTTGTATTATTGTAAAAGGACCTTGAGTGATCCACTCTCATCCATAGTAGATAGGAGCCTTTATGTGTAATGAATATAGGTAGATAGAATTTAATTCTAGATTAGACAATTTTAGAGTGCAAGAGGGAAACGGGATATAGACACCCTCATTGTATAATTGTAACATGATTGTCAAGATAGATAAGAGAAGAGAAGAAGCAGAGAGCTGTGTAGAAGAATTCCATGTACAGAAGTTCTGGATTAATACAAAAAAATCCTTGATTCAGACTCATGGTTCTCATATATTCTCTATGTATGCATTGTTGAATGTTATGCTCATGAATGTTTTACTCCTTCTGTCATGCATTTGTTGATTATGCCTTGTGTGTATGATTTCTTGTTAAATGTTTGAAATCTGGGAGGAAGAGTAAGGAATGAGTTTCAATTGTTTCTCTGCCTGAGTGAGTAAAATTCCTGCAAGGAGTGCAATGAAGTTTGTCCGCAAGGAGTGCGTTGACAGAAGTCAGAGTTCATCTCTGAAAGCTCAGGAGGGATAACAATTGTTCTCATTCTCGCAGAAGTGCAAGTTGAGCACAGGAGCCGTGCAAGGTGTGCGCAGGCTGAGTAAAGTCTCAGAGTTTGTGAACCTGAGAAATTGTTGAAGGACTACTGCTGCAGGGAGTGCGTAGAGTCGAAGGACTTCAATTATTTGAAGTAATTGAAGGATTCACCGCAAGGAGTGCGTGCGGGAGTCTTCTTTAAGACTCGGAGTTGGAGAAAGCTCAGGAGGGATAGGGTCTTCGCAGTTGTCGAAGAAAAGCACAGAAGGTTGGTGCCTTGAGGCATTGAAAGGAGGCGTAGCAAGTTTGCGTTGCAGGCAGGTAAGTTCCGCGGAGAAATACTTGGTTAAATTTGCAAGAATTGTCCAGGAAGAAACAGACGGTTGGAATTCTTTGAGAAGAATTCGTGAAGTCACAAGAGTCATCAGATCTTGCAGAGAAACAGGAACGTTAGGGCGAGCTTTCCTCAAGCATAAGCTCAGAAGAAATCAGGGTCGTAGGATCCAAGTCAGCCAGGGCCGTTGGATCGCTCACGAAATCTCATTTTGGGGTTTCATGAGTTGAAGGGTCGAAGGTTTTGCATCAAGGTTCGCAAAGTCGCGAAAGGCGATTAGCGAAGTGGCGAGTGGATCAGAGCCATCCATCCGGGGAGGACAGGTGGCAGTGATCTAGAGATCTCACGAACTCGGAGGTTCGCGAGGTGAGAGCCCAAAGGTTGGGTACTCTAGGTTGCAAAAGGAGAAGTCCCGAAAGGGCGAAAAGTTTTGTTGTGGGATCGCGTGGACGATGTGTCAAAATTCGGCAGTTCAGTGCTTAGGCACATCGGAGGTTCGGGTCTTGGCAGTTGAAGAGTTGAGAGATTTGAAGGAGAAGTCGCGAGGTCACGAGCTGCGATAAGGAGTATTGAGGAGTTTGGGATCTTGGCACTTCGGGTGTCGTGATACAAAGGAGACATCACTTCGGGGAGCGAAGTGGCGAAGTGCGAAGTGGAGCGTAAGGAACATGTGGCAGAATCACAAGGTGGGCCCGTGGAATAGATAGGTGGACACACGTTGTTCATTGAAGAGAGTCAACACCCTGTTGACTTTTTGTGTATCGAGGGTTCGTAAGATAAGGGGACAGAAGTCCAACCTTTCGACTTGCGAAGTGGCGAAAGGCAAGAAGTGCTAGTGGGAAGCCTAGCCCGTGGTCACGCGTGGAGGGCGCAGACAGCAGGGAGCTATACCCGTATCGGCATTTCGATTATCGTGAGTTTGGGAAGGAATATTCAAGAGTCTCGACTCACGAACTTGCGAGTGGTGAGTTGTGACAAGCGCCTTTCATTTTAGGTCTTGGTCATAGCCGGTGGTCACGTGGAGAAGGGGGAGCTTGCACCTAGTGTCATTCGCGCTAGGGAAGCTTCCGAAAGGACCTGTGGATCAAAAGAAAGAAGATTCAAACAGGGAATTGAAAGAGTTGATCCGGCTCAAAGGGAAACGAAGAATGATCCGGTAAGCGGATCCTCGACCTAAGGGCTGAGTGGGTCTGCACCATCTGGTATCAGAGCCTGATTCTTGTTTGTATATTTTAGGCAAGAAAAGCGAGAAGGAATTTCATCCATGCCGCTGAGGAGAAGAGACAGGCAAACACCCGATTCGCCAGAGGAAAGGGAAATGCCAGAAGGAAGGGGCAGGCAGGTGCATAATCCAGAAGTGGAAAGAGATCTGCATGACATTCACGCCAAACTCGTGGATGTGGAAATAAAACAAAGGTGCACAGCTGATATTGGAGATGTTAGTGAGTCCGAAAGCGAAGATGACGCTAGACATGAAGAAGAATAAATTGCAGAAGAAGATGCAGCAAATGAACGCTTGATTAGAGTTGTTGCAAGAATGAGTGTAAGAGCCAAAATGGACATTCCAATTTATGAGGGAAACTTGGATGTTGAAGAGCTTCTAGACTGGATTAGAGCTCTAGACACATATTTTGACTATGAAGATGTCGAAGAAGACAAGAAGGTCAAACATGTTGGCATGAGCCTTAAAGGACATGCAGCATTGTGGTGGGATGAATTGCAAGCTGACAGACGTTGCCAAGGTAAGCAGAAAATCAAGAGTTGGGATAGGATGATTGCAAAGATGAAAGAGAAACTCATTCCCAGGGATTATCAAATTTCTTTGTTTCGAAGAATACAGAATTTGAGACAGAAGTTGGTGACAGTGAAGGAGTACACTGAAGAGTTCTACAGGTTGAACATCAGAGTAGGTCATCATGAAAGTAATGATGAAAAGGTTGCCAGGTATATGAATGGCCTGAGATACGAAATTTAGGATGAGATGAGCATGATGACCATCTGAACAGTGGAAGATGCTTATCAAATGTCTCTAAAGGTGGAAGAGAAGCTGAGCTGAAAACAAGGTCAAAGAGGTCGAGGCAGAAGCCAAGCCATGGGCAAATCAGTCATCCAAGATAGAAATCAGAAGCCTAAGGAAGAATGGAAGAAACCTCAGATTGAGAGAGGTGGAAGCTCACAGAAAGAGCAATATGTTGGACAGAGAAGGCAGTATGTTGATCAGAGAGGAGAGTATGTTGATAACAACATTTTTCCTCGTACTAGAGGTAGAGGAAGAGGAAGAGGTGGAGTGATAAAATGCTTCACGTGTGGAAAGGTCGAACACAAGTCTTATGAATGTCCAGACAAGAAGAAAGAGGAAGGAGAGACTCACATTGCCGAAGCACAAAGGCGAAATGTTGAGGCAGAGGATGTTGAAGGCGGAAGATCGTTGATGATGCGAAAAGATCTTTTGACACCAGAGAAGGAGGTGGAGAGTTCAATCCAAAGAAATAGACTTTTTCGGACTGCGTGCAAAACCAAAGACTAGAAATGTAAAGTTATTGTAGACAGTGGTAGCACGGATAATCTCGTTTCAACAGAGATGGTAGAAAAACTGGAGCTGGAGACGATTGATCATCCAAGCCCATATAGAGTTTCATGGTTGCAAAAAGGACATCAGGTAAATGTCACTAAGCAATGTTTAGTTGAGTTTAAAATAGGAGGGTATAAAGATGAAATACTCTGTGATGTTATTCCTATGGATGTTTGTCATCTATTACTAGGTAAACCATGGCAATATGACAAGAATGTGATTCAGAATGCAAGAATGAACACATACACCCTAGAAAAAAATGGGATAACTCACATGTTGTTGCCGATCAAAGATAAAGAAATAAAATTGGAGGTGAGAAACATTGTACTTCTCATGAGTGGGAAGGAACTTCTTACAGAGGTTAAGAAGAAGGAGGAACCGCAATTCATTGTGTTCAGGAAGCCAAAGATTGTTTTAACCAACACAAGGGTAGATGATTTACCAGAAGAGGTTCAGGAACTGTTGGAAGAGTTCGCTGACATAGTAGTGGAAGAACTACCTCGTTCATTGCCACCAATTAGAAGTATAAGTCATCAAATTGATCTCATACCTGGAGCTAGTTTTCCAAACAAAGCAGTGTATAGATTAACGTCGTAGGAGAATGAAGAGGTCAAAAGACAAGTCCAGGATTTGTTGGACAAAGGTTTGGTCAGAGAAAGCTTGAGTCCGTGTGTTGTTCCGATAGTACTCAGTCCGAAGAAAGACGGAGGCTGGAGGATGTGTACTGACTCGAGGGAAATCAACAAAATAACCATCAGGTACAGATTTCCATTGCCAAGGACGGATGATCTGATGGATTGCTTGAGTGGGGCCAAATTTTTTTCAAAGATTGATTTGAAAAGTGGTTATTACCAAATCCGCATGAGGGAAGGTGACGAATGGAAGACAGCATTCAAAACCAATGAAGGGTTATATGAGTGGCTTTTCATGCCATTTGTTTTAGCAAACGCACCGAGTACTTTCATGACATTGATGAATGAAGTCCTGAAGGATTTCATCGGAAAATTTGTCATTGTGTATCTTGATGACATACTGATTTTCAATCAAACAAAGGCAGAGCATCTGAAACATTTGGCTACAGTGATGAAGAGGTTACAGCAAGAGAAGTTGTTGATAAACATGAAGAAATCCTCATTCATGAAGACAGAGCTCATTTATTTGGGGTTTGTTATTTCTGCAGATAAGTTGAGGATGGATCCAAATAAGGTGGAGGTAATCAAGAATTGGTCGTCACCAAAGAATATATTTGAAGTTCGAAGTTTTCACGGATTGGCTAGTTTCTATCGAAAATTTATTAGGAATTTCAATGGAATTAGTGCACCGATGATGGACACAGTGAAGAAGAGACACAAATCTTTTCACTGGATGGAAGAGGCTGAGAAAAGCTTCAATTTGCTGAAAAGGAAAATTACAGAACAACCAATTTTGGTGTTGCCTGATTTCCAAAAGACATTTCAAGTAAAATGTGATGCAAGTGGATTTGCAATAGGGGCAGTCTTGAGTCAAGAAGACGGGTTGATAGCATATTTCAGCGAGAAGCTGAATGAAGCCAAGATAAAATACTCCACGTATGATAAGGAATTCAATGCTATTATTCGGGCATTGAAAAAATGGAGACATTACTTAATTCCTAAGGAGTTTGTCTTGTATAGTGATAATCATGCATTGCAATTTGTGACTCAATAGGAGAAGTTGAATCAAAGACATGTTAAATGGGTTGAATATATGCAAAATTTTACTTTTGTGATTAAACATATTTCTGGAGCTGCTAACAAAGTTGTTGATGCTTTGAGCAGGAAATGTTTGCTATTGCAGGAGTTCAGAATCAAAACATTGGGTTTTGATGATCTCAGGGACATGTACAAAGATGATCCAGATTTTAAAGAGGTGTATGAAGCAGTTGAGAATCCAATTCTCAGGGATAGAAGCCAATGGGCAGAATACATGATCCAGGAAGGATTATTGTTTAAAGGTAATCAGCTTTGTATTCCAAAATGCTCCATGAGGGATAATTTGTTGAAGGAGAAACATAGTCGAGGATTGGTCGGACATTTCGGTCATGACAAGACGTTCGAAAAGTTTAATGAGTCATATTTTTGGCCAGAAATGCGAGCAAACGTCAAAAGATTCGTGGACAGATGTAGAATTTGTCAACATTCAAAAGGAAAGAGGCAGAATGCAGGTTTTTATCAACCACTACCCATACCTGAGAGGCTGTGGGATGCAGTCAGCATGGACTTCATATTAGGGTTTCCAAGAACACAAAGAGGGTTTGACTCAATCTTTGTGGTAGTGGATAGATTTTCCAAAATGGCACATTTCATTCCATGTTAGAAAACCAGTGACGCAACTCACATTGCGAACCTATTTTTCAAAGAATTCATTTGACTTCACGACTTACCAAGGAGCATAGTTTCGGATTGAGACACTAAGTTCGTACGACACTTCTAGAGAAACTTATGGAAGAAGCTGGGAACAAACTTGTTGTTTAGTTCAGCTTATCATCCTCAGACGAATGGACAGACAGAAGTCATGAACAGAAGTCTGGGAAACTTGCTAAGGAGCTTGGTGACAGAACACCACAGCCAGTGGGACAACATATTACCACAGGCAGAGTTTGCTTATAACGACTCGCTTAATAGGAGCACAGGACAGAGTCCATTTCAAATTGTTTATGGCATGCAGCCAAGAGGAATTTCTGAGCTGAGGGATTTTGAACAGATTGCGACTAGGAGCGCTAGTGGAGAAGATTTCACAGAGGCGATGAAGGAACTTCACAGCCAGGTGAAGGAACGATTGCAGAGTTCGAACCAAGAATATAAACGGAGAGAAAATCAACACAGGAGACAACTTCAGTTCGAAGTTGGTGATTTGATCCTTGCACATTTGAGAAAGGAAAGGTTCCCGAGTGGAACATATGATAAACTGAAGATGAAGAAAATCAGACCATGTAAGGTCTTGAAGAAATTTGGGGCGAATGCATATGAGATTGAATTACCCAATGGGATCGGAATTTCTCTAATATTCAATGTCTCAGATTTGTACCCTTATAAAGATGAGGAAGTAGAAGCAGGTAGTGAACATCTAGAGATTCAGTGGACAAAACAAATGCCAATTGCAGAAAAGCCGCAGATGGAGCGCATACTAGACAAAAGAGTTGGTAAGAGGACCAGGCGAAAGCAATACTTTGAATACTTGGTCAAGTGGAAGGGCCATCCAGTTGAATATGCCAGCTGGGAGAATG